>CM029124.1:5382500-5470000 GCA_016859345.1 Istiophorus platypterus
ATTCAAATGGGCTCATACTTCTTTCACCAGCCTGGCAAGTTTCAATCTGACGTTGTGTAAATTTGTAACAGACTTGTAAGATTGTTTTTGCATCACGGCAGGAGGGTCATATCCCTGTTAAGTGAATTTTCATTTCATCTTAAGACGAAGATGATCTCTCTTTCGAAGCTCAGGAAAAATATGCAAACTGACCCATTTTGTTTTTGAACTGCTGAGGTAAAACGTGTTTATAAAAAAATGGCTCCAGCTCTATTTATTCACAAGTCATACATAAAAGCAATGGTCCAAATGGAAGCAACAGAGGCTTAGGTGTCCTTAACTTTTGTCCCTAGTATGGTCAAGCTCTAAACACAACACACTATAACCTGAATTTTATATTTAATTTTTTTTTTTCTTTCAGACCAGCTATTTATAAAAAATGGCTCCAGCTCCATTTATTCACAAGTCATGCATAAAAACAATGGTCCAAATGGAAGCAACAGAGGCTTAGGTGTCCTTAACTTTTGTCCCTAGTATGGTCAAGCTCTAAACACACTATAACCTGAATTTCCATATTAGCAATTTTTTTCAGACCCTTTCAGACCAGCTATGTATTTCAACCTTGTCCCCAATATGTAACACAGACTTTCTGTTAAACGTTGATTTTGTTGTCCTTTAACCCTGAAGATAACCCTAATGACATCACCAGGGTTGTTTTTTTCAAGACTTGACAAAGCTCATCCAGAGCCATACAGGGCATTTTTCAAATGTTTTCACAGGCCGAGTATATTACTTTCTATTATATAGAAAACGGATCTCTTCAAGTTTCTCTCTCTAAGCAAAGTGCGGATTCCTTTGCTCACATCAATAGGACTTACAAGTGAAGAAACTGTTCCACATCTGAGGACACATTAGATCTGTCAGGTCCGCCGCATTTAAAATGTAAAGAGTGTAGACAGGCTGTGTCAAGTGGTGAGTGTACGTTCTTTGGGACGTCAGTCACTCCACGGTACGAGATGTGACACTGAGCTCACGCATTTGTCACAACAGTGCCATGTCAACTCATAAGCATACCTGCATATAACCCAGAACGACAGATCATTCAAGACTTTTGTGTCGAGCCAACTTCAGTTGTGACCACTCAGGCAAAACCAAAGAAATGTGTTAAATCTCCAGTGAGATTTCCTTTTTGAGAATTACTTCCCCTGCTTAGTGCTCACTATGGAGGCTGTTTTCTCTTGTTATTGCATTTTTCATTTGCCTTTTACCAATTATGAAATTGCTTCAGTCTATAACTAAATATGCTGCTGCTGCTGCTGCTGCTGCAGCTGCCTTGGCTCGTCTGAAATATAAATACTGACTAATTCAAAGAAGATGGCTTCCTCGTAGTCCTGGTGCTATTTTGTAATGAAGCATTACAAATAGTGTTTTTCTTCTCCAACTTTCGTTAAGCCCCATCTACTTACCCAAGGCTCAGGCCATATGGATCCACATTGTCTTTCAGTCTCGGTTTATTTTTAATTTTATTGATGATTAACTGGTATTTTAATCGGGCCGAGGAGGGACAGAAAGGTTTTTAGACGCTGAAGCGCTTTGTTGTCATCATCTGTTCGAGATTATGCAAGAACCGCCTCAAACAAATGTCTGATTGATCCATGATGAATTGGTCTAAGTGCAAAATGTCTGGTGGCTGCATTGCGTTCTTGTCTTACAGAGGCTCCTTTAGGTGTTTGAGTCTGTCTCACCTGACATTTTATTGTTTTATCTCTCAGCTTCCTCTTTATTTCTGAAGGAATGACACCAAAGCCCGGCTTTTGCTTTTTCGATGGTTTAGATGGCTGAACAGTTTTTCTTCCCATCAAATTCTATTGTTCTGGCACCAGTAATGAAATAAAATGGTGCAAGAAGTTCTAAGTTTGATAAATTATCCAGGAGAATAAAACAAATGAACCAAACAAAAGGGTTAGAAGGTTCAGAACTAGAAAATGCATTAACAATCACATGGTGTGGTGCTTTGGTGTAAGAGCCCATGAAAATCAGTTCAGACTGATGAAAATCAGTTTTTTTTCCAGTTGATGGGTTGTTTTGTCACTGTGCGTCAAATCTGATCAGATGACAGAAGCAGATTAGGTGAGTTTTTGGGTGTCAAACCTCCTTTAAAAAATATCTACAGATGTTTTTGTTGTTTTTGTTTTACTCCAACTGTTGCTTGTTTTGAGTTGACCGTTTCACTTTTTAGAGAGAAATGTAAAGTTTGAAACCAAGTTTTAGTGGCTGTAAAGATTTGCAGGATATGTGCTGTGATCCAGGAACCAATTTCATAAATTAGTTTCGGTGGCCAAAAGCTGAAAACAAACAACAATCTACGAAAACTGCGGAGTGACCTTCAGCTTCTCCGTGGAGTTTGGTCCCTTCCTTTGAAGCCGCAGTAAAAGTTTATACAGCATCAGCAGCATCAGACCAGACACCATCTTAAACCAGGATCTCTGCAGTGAAGGTTATCCAATAATTATCTCACCGATGATGTCATGAAGGTGGATGAAAGGGAGTGAAATACAGTTTGGACTCAGAACAGGGCCTCCAACCTCTTAATGAATATGACCTCTAAGTCCTTCCCACAATTCCCTGGGCTCTCATTCCCCCCCTCTCCAAAAAAACCTACAGTGTTTAATGATTCCAAGGACTCTGGGGTGAGCTCCAACTCTAATCAATGAACCCCATCTAGGGGGAGCCAGTATCCCTGGTGACGCTGTTGCCAAGACAGTCGTGCTTGGCAACCCAGGTTCACCATGGTGATGAGTTCCCGTTAGAATCGGTTTTTTTTTTTTTTTTTCCCCTTTCCTTCGATGTGGAGCGTCTGGCTGAACTGGCAAAGACAGTGTCATTATGTAAAGTACCCCCCCATTCACCATGTCTGCTCTTTTTCTGGCGAGAACAACATAGTTTAAATATGTAACATGTTTGTTTGGAGATTTCATACTTTGTTTACTGCATTGGCAATAACATTTTTCAGTTCTGCCAAAAAAAGAAACAAACTGAAAACTGAGAGATTGAGTGTTTGAAATAGTAAAGAAAAAAAAAGGCAGCAGAAAGGGCAGGACGAGGTGGGATGAGTGGAGAGGAAAATAATAGGGAATCATCATTTGATCCTCATATGTTAAAAACAACTGAGTAGAACTGAGATTAAATGTAGCGGCGGAGCAGCATTATGTTTAGGAAAAGTGCCCAGTAGTCTCATCTGCTAAAGCGCTAGTGAGGAAGGAGGATATTTTGGAAATGGAGATGTCTTTCACAGTCTGAGTACTGGTGACATTTCACAATAGCATCTGGGAAAATGTAAAACTGGATTCAGGTTTACTCTCTGTTTTCTCTGTATCACATTGCAGTAACTTTTTTTTTCTCCGTCCTTCATTTTTTAGGGTTGACACTATTGCTTAATATGCCAAAAAAAAAGACCCCGATGATTCTGAAACCTTGTCATAAGCATATGTTTAATAATTTGCCTTCAAAAGACAATTTTGTGAACCTGCATACTTGCCTCTTTTTCAGTGGCATTTCCCTTCTGCTTTGTCATTTTAAAAAGACTAGAAGAGCCCCCTAAGAAAGGTTTGAAAAATGGAGGGAAGAGCATTTTCCACCGCTCTTCTCATTGATGAAATGTTTCCTCTTCCTCTTCAATTATTCAGGCCGTTTTCATTGGAGAACTCCCAGTGGCACCCGGTGAGATTTGCATCCTGATTTATTTGTCATATATCCTTTATATCTCTAAATTCTTTATACCTCTCCAGTGGCCCCATGCATCTTTCATGGGCTCCTCAGCAGTGTTTGCAGGCCAGATCCAAACACATTTTACACGTCACGCTGCAGCTACAGCTGCAGCTCGCCTATTTCACCTTGGGTGTGTAGAGTGAATGAAAAATTCATTGTCTAGTGTCGTTAATTTTTTTTCTTCACTCCTCACACCACTAAGTTTTTTTTCGGTGTTGTCAGAGTCAAGACTCGCCACCTCACAGGCTGCCCCCCCACACACTTTCTGTCTCCCTCCCTCCTTTGGTTTGTGTTGAACTTTGAAAATTGCAAGAGAAGCATCTCTCTGACCTGGAAAGGCTGTTTTGTTGAGGATGAGTGACTGACACAATTAGGTGAATATGGAAATTGTGTGTTGATGCTGCCCACAGGGCGAGTTGAGTCAAGATGAATTTATTTATGGAGCTCTCTTAACAAAACAAGTTCATCACGAAGGCAGTTTTTGAGAAAGTAAAAACTTCATTCACAAAAATTATACAAATGTGAAAATGTTTTCTCAGTTGTATTGACAGTTGTTTGACTTCTTGTGACCCCTGACACTTTGTGATTCACTTTTTTGTGAGAGAAACCAGAAGAAAGCACAAATCCCCTCCTTTTTTTTCTGGCCAGACTATTTCCTTGTTTATTTATGCCATTGACAGACAATAGAAAGAAAAAAAAAGCCCATAGGGAGATAAGTTTGTGACACGGTTAAATGCGACAATGCTTTGAACTGGCATCACACAGACTTTACCCCCACACCACGGAGCACAGGGATAAAGATAAACATGTTTGTAATGGTGTAAATTTAAGTCTCCATTTGGCCTGCGTTGCAGCTCCTCTCGCCCACGCAGGACGGCATGAGGGAAAAAAAAAAAACCCTCCCCGACTGATTAATACCCCGACAATTATTCCCCTCTCTCCCTCTGTCTGTCTCTGTTGACATGCTGCCACTCCAGGCCGTTCCGCTGATTTTCGTTTCTCCAACGCGGGCACAAGCTGAAAATGCCTCGGCCTTTTCCCCTGGATGGGAGCGCAGCACTCGGAGACAGATTGTGATGCTGGAATGTGCCACCGAGCCTTACAATCTCCATCTGCTCGGGCAAGCCGTGGATGAACGGGGGAACGGCAGAGGGATGGAGAGAGACAGAGAGCGGGAGAGAGAGAGACAGAGAGGGGGAGAGAGAGGAAAGGAGGCAGAATGATGGAGTGGCTATTAAATATACAGCAGGCGGCGACGGGCATGCGGGGTGTTGTTGGACGGCTCCTGCATTATGGTGGCGCATCAGTGCTCTATCTCTTCATTTCTCTTTTTCTCTTCTATTTCAGTGCTACAGTCTCTCAGTCGGGTCTCGTGTGTTGCCCTTTCTTTCATTTTTCTGTCTTTAAATTCTTTCCGTTTCTTTTGTGTCTAACCTTTCCTTCTTCATCTTCCCTCTTTCTTTTTCCCTCGCTTTGTAATTTCATCTTTCTTTTTCTTCCCTGCTGTCACTTTTCCTTCTCATATTCAGGCCATTTTTTCTTACCCTTCCTCCTTCTTCTTTTATTTCCTTCATTTCTTTCATCGACCTCTTTTTATCTGTATTGTCATTCATCCTTTTTAGTCTTCCGATTTTCGACTTTCTCCTCTTCTTTTCTTTTTTTTTCTCCTATCTTTTCCAATTTCTTTTCCTTCTTCTGACCCTTTCTTTTCTTTTCCTGTTCTGGCTGCAACTTTCTCCTCCTTTCTTTCTCTTAACTTCACTTCCTCTCCTTTTATCTGTCTTCCTTACAACTACTTTGTCGTCTTTCTTTCTTGAAATGCCGCTCATTAGGATGTAACACCACCAATGTAACATAAATCAGAGGTGAATCCCACCACAGGGTTTAAATGGAGATGTTTTATTAGAATAAGTCCTTGAGTCCTTGGCAGCGGGACCCGCTAGATGTGAATTGAGTTGAGGCTAACCTCGATGTTAATTCAACCTTTTATGGAGCGGCTCTGGCGGTGGCGGGCACAGGCGCCATCTCAGGCTTTGTGACAGCCCGCTAACGCAGCGCCGCTGAGGTGTCTCCGCCACATTTTCTCCCCGTTTGCCATCTAATTCACACGTCCCTGAAGTACACTCCAAAAAATTGGATGGTAAAACATTGTGAAAACATCCTCGGATGACAGTCGTACCAATGGCGGGGGATGGATGGGGCGAGGGAGAGGGTATGTGGGTCATGTATCTGTGTCCAGATCAGTTGGCAGATTTTTTTTTCCTCTCTCTATCCTGCTCTGTCTTTCTTTTTTCATTCCAGAAGATTTCTTCATCAGGTTGGAGGGTAGGCGGCCTTCTGTCACGAGACACTGTGTGCTGTGTAGGGTTGGGGGTTGGAGATAAGTTGCGGTGAGGAGGAGGTGGGTGGGTTCGGGGCGAGGGAAGAGGGGGGGCAGCGAAGCAGCCTGACTGGAAAAGCGTGTTCGGCTATTTTTAATTCATGGGATACCACCTGGCTAATGGTGTTTTTGGATCCGCCGGCTCCCCGCAAGCCCAAGAACAGAACTTGTTTCAAATAATCAGGCCTCCACCAAATGCGCTGAAATTATTCATGCAGCCTGCATTACGAGCCGTTGATCATAATATTGGAATATTAAAACAGTTCGGAAATGTCAGGTAGCATTAGGATGCATTGATGGCAACCAAAACAGCTCATGTCACTTATATGGGAAGGTAAGACTGAGGGTTTTTTTTTCCCACTTTTAGGATTTTTTAGAATAACCTTTAGTACACAATGCACATATTAAAGTTACTCACATAAAGGCAGTGTAAAAATAGAAATACATTTAACAATAAAACATAAAAGTAACACTGCAGATTATCTGATGTAAACATTTAATACAAGACAGACCAAAGTGTCCTTTTGCCAAGCATCATAAGACTCTGTGCTCACACACAGGCACCATTAAAAACATATTGCTGTATCTAAAATTCTCCCTTAGTGGGTCATAACAACATTGTGATGTCAACATTACAGGAAACGTTAACATAGTCATTCTGAACTTACAGTAACCAGCAGGCCCAACTGATGTTATCCTGCCCATTGATTTCCTCTGTGGCCCTAAGTACTGACGGCTTCAGCTTAAGATAGCATGAGACCATAAAAGGCAGATTGACCAAACACAACATCATATGATTATATGAAATATTGATAAGAGTGGTCTGCTCTCCCATCAGGCCTTATGGACAAATGGACAACTGACCAGCCCCGGCTGGGCTTGGGCAGCTTGTATAATGAGCTGAGGAACATAAATGTTCTACAGTCTTAAGGCTGAGAGCTTGTCTGGTGTAGATTTTTCTGATGTATTTTCTTTTCCTTTTTCACTTTAAATTTATTTAGATGATAATACATTTTCATTCAAGGGCTGTGCTCACCAGACTAAGGGCTAATGCAGGCTGACAAGCTGCATCCTTATAATGTAACACTTTTATTTATTCTGTCAAGCTGCAGTTTATGTTTTCCCTGGCTTCACAGTTTGTTAAATAAAATTTATTCACTTCTGATATATGCAGTGTAATAAGTCTGTTTTACAATAAATCCTATAAACGGGCGATCGGTGGGTTTACTTGACTGGGTAATTTGAATTTTTTTTCTTAAGGACCTTAATTTGGATGAATAAATAACTGAATTATAGATGGATAAAGAGGAAAATTAACAACAGTGTTTTTTAAAACCTAAATTAATGCATAATCTGATTGCAATGCTTTTGCTTAGCAATTGAGATTATTGTTCTGCCACATATCACAACAAGATGCAACAGAATTTTTGGTTGACACAATTCATGTTTCGGGCAGCTGGATGGCGGAGATGAGAGATACGGGGGGGCTGTAATTATCGGGGGAAAATTTCAGAGATTTGGGCTGTGATCAAAGGCGCCGGCACACACGTGAAAACGTGTGCATGCACGAACACACAAATCTACCGTAAAAGTAGTGAACCCTGTTGGTATTTTGTCCAGGGCTTTTTCTTATATTTTTCTTCACTTAACAGACACTGATTTACACGACTCAAAAAAGATGTCTTATCAGAGATTTTTATCTTGATTCACTGGTAGGCTGCAAAAAAGTGTAAAATCCGAGTAATGAAAGATAAAGTTATCTGTCTAAGCGATGTTATGTCTGTCAGAGTGATTGTCACAGCCGTTGTCTATGGTTTCTCAGAAGCCAAAGCAGTTCTGCGAAATATATATAAAGTCCTTTTTTTTTTTTTTAGGATGAGCGTCACATATCTGCAAAACATAAGATGTTCAGTTATAAAGAAAAGCACCAGGTATTTCTGTAATTTTCAGATGGCAGAATGTTTGCATTGATTTTAAAACAACATTTCCAGAAAGACATGAGCTTACTCAGGCTAGAGAGGACCGTGTCAGTCTTACCTTCCAGTAAAAACAACTACATTTTCCTCCTTTGACATCAACCACAGAGACTGCTTTAACTATCCAAAGAACGTCATTCATTAGCTGCGCACGTGTTTCAAAAGACAGATAGGGGCAAAGCAGTTTTTAACAAGCCTTTAGTTGTTGAGGGGAATAAGTGCAAGCAGTCTTCCATCAGCTGCACACATTCCCCTGATGAGATGGTCGGGGCTAAGGCGTTTATGCAAAGTTGCAACCTCACGCTCTCGACTTCCCCAGTCACATGGACGACAACTTTGACGCCGTATTAGATGTGAGGCAACAAACTTGATACGGGTATTTACCAACAAAGCCTTCTACGCACTTGTGGGTGGTGCAGAGTAAGAGGATTAGTTTTTCTTTTTATTTCTTTTGCTGTCAGGGTTTAGGGGAAACTGCAACTTTTGAATTTAATTGTTGTTCTGTCGTCTTAAACACAGGAGTCAGACTTCGTGTCAGGCCTCATGGCTTCATGTCATAAGGCCTGAATATCAACAATATTAAGGAAAGAGTAACTTTGATGGTGCGTGCGTAGAAATATATACACACGCAATAAAAGTTACTCTTTCCTAATATTGGAGGTATTTGGGCAATATAAGAAATATCCTATAAAGGCCCAAGGAAGACAGATGCTGAAGTTCTATAGAAATACTAGACACCAAACATCAAATGTATATTCCTTATTACTTATGGCATTTTTTCCCTGCAATATTAATTCAGTGGTATTCTATTTAGTTTAAGGGTCATTATTTGATAACTGATTGTCATGAAAATATTTTCCAATTCAATCCTACACTTCACGGTAGCAAATATGATATAAATGTTAGTGTATAATATGCTAAATATTATTAATATTTCATGAAATTTTTAATAGCGCAAATGATAACCAAATTTATGAGATTCTAGAAAGTGTCATTGTTCTCATAGTTGCCTCTTTAAAACAAGCTGTGGGTCATTATTTCTCATTTGGCCCCAACCTCAAACATTTAAAAAAAAAAAACTCTTGGACACCCGTAAACAAAAGTGAGGGAAGAGAAGGATGGAGGTTGATGAAGAGGAAGAGAAACAGGAGGGAGGAGGAAGAGAAGAGGGTTGGGGTGGGGAAGGAAGGGAAGGGAAGGGAAGGGAAGGGGGGGGTAGCATTGTGGCAGATTTTTTACCTGAAGGCAAAAGAAGGCAGTGGAACCCTTTAGGTTCAGCAGGGAACAGTCGTGCCCGCCCCAGTTCCAGGAAGGCCCTCTCCGCTGTGATCCATTATTCAGCAATGAGCACAATTAGCCTCTGTCAAGCTATTTTTACACGCTCCGATAAGATACATTCAATGTACAAAAGAATGTGCAGTGCCCCCCCCAACCCTGCCCCTCCCGCACATCACCGCTTATTTATTTATTTGGCACGTTAATGCGTTGGAATGGTATCGATGTAGCTTTTATCCCTTCACTTATTCATCAGGGCTTTGAGAGAGTTTGTTTAGAGCTGTTTAGTGAGGCATCGTCGTCGGAGCAGGAGGGATGAGCTACTCTGAGTTGCCTCACCTGTCTCCGTGGTATGATATGTGGGCAGTATTCCTGTGTTTGAATGCAGATGGTCGGCATTGGAAAATGAATTGATCTCAAGGACCTCAACGAGCACTTAGCATCACAGGCAGAACGTTAATACTCGGCCATACTAAGTGCAGGTGCCCACTCACAGAGGAGGCTGAGTTAAGTTGGGTTTTGTTTGCCAAGTGGTTCTGGATGCACATTTGTCAGAGCCTCGACTGGAAGGACGTCGGTTTCTCGCTGTTCGTGGATGCCTCAGTGGCATCTTAGAGTGAGTCCCCGCAAACATGCTTCTTAGATGCATGGCGCCCTGCTGGTGATTTCACTCTGGCTAATTAAGATTTAGCAGCACACATGAGTAATGTGTACCAACAAACCAGCATCTTTAAATGTGCTACCACCTGTCCATCACTTCTCTTAACGGTCTGTTTAATGTGGAGTTACCACCAGCAGCTTGTTAGCTTAGCTTAGCATGAAGACTCTTATAGGGGGAAACAGCTAGCCTGCTTCTGTCCAACGGCTATAAAATCTACCTACCAGTAACTCTGAAGCTCGTTAATTTATATGCTATATCTTGCTGGTTTAATGTTCACAAAAACCGAGGCATAAAAAAACAACAATTTGTCACTTAACAGCCAGCAAATAAGCTTTTTTTTTTTTTTTTTCGAAAATGAAATATGCTTACTCGCTTATCTAACCCTTTAAAGTGTGCCCTGCAACGACGTGTAAAAGATGCTCAGGAAATAGAGCATTTCTTCAGATGAAACAATTCCTAGTCAATGAGAAAATAATCTTTCTCATAAGCAGCATCATTATTCATGAGACTGTATTGTAACAGAGTGTAAATGAATGATATGGTTAAGGCTGGAGAGCAGAAAGTGCCTGAGCTCCCTCCACATTTCAGAGCTTTATGTGTATATTCCAGACCCATATGTTGTGCAACATAATTCAGTCTTAATTGGCTCACCTGCCATTTTATAGGGAAAGGGAAATATCTTGGCTGCCATACTCTTTTGCCAAAAGACGTTGGCTCCTTGTCTTTTTTTTCCTCTAATTTTCCCCAATATACTTCATCACTTCCTCTGAAAACTTTGTATTTGGTCACGGACTCCGGCCTCAGGCAGTTTTGATTTTCTTTCTTGAAGTGAGATGAGAATTTTCTTTGCTCATGTCACACTTCTGTTTTTATCAGAGCATCATTTTATCTTAATAAATGTTAATTTGATGAGATAGCAGTTTGGACGCTCCTCCGTCTCTGATCTGCTTTGATATCTTGGATGTCTTGGAATAGATTTCCTACATATATACAGTACGTTTACTGTAGAAGAAAGCTGCTTCATGATTTCCTGGATGAAGGGGATTGGTTTCAGTTAAATGACACTGTTAAGCATACAGGTAAGGAACTCAAAGCAGGACCTTGAGTTAGGAAATCCAAACAGGCCTGGACTAAATCACTCCTACTTTCTAGGGAAATGAAGCTTGAGTGGCTCAAACCATTGACATATTAAAGTGCAGTTTTTTTTCATGGGGGTTAGCAAAAATCAGGTCCGTCTCTAGAAAATTCAGGCCTGTTTTCATGTGCCCACATTTTTCCTTTGCCGATGCAAATGAGCCTTATACAGGCTTGAATGTCAAATGCTGATTATTATTGCTATGCATGAATTCCTGTGATATACATTCAGTCATGTAAGATTGATAGCCACGACCCTACTTGTGAAGCCGGCGTCCATTGCAGTGCTACTTTCAAGATGAAAAGATTGCCTGGTCTGTGCATTACTAGTGATCTTTTAAGATCACATGCCATCCTATTAGCATGAAACTAAATAGGCAACATGATTAGCTCTCATTAACATGAGGTATCCCTTAACAAGGTTGTTAGCACATCCCAAACGTGCGCTTTGACCCCTGGTTGCAGGTGCTGTCGTTGCACCATATCATGCAGGTAATTAGGCTACTTAAATGTGTGTGTTGAGAGTGTGTGTGTGTGTGTGTGTGTGTGTGTGTGTGTGGAGGTGGTATTAGTGGGGTTCATTAGCCCACCCTCCCACTTACCCACCCCTCTACCCAACCCCGGTTGATCTTTACAAGACCTCTCTCCCCTTTCATTCTTTGGCCTCCTCGCTCTTATCTCCAGCAGCATTACCCCTGACCTCCCTCAGCCCTCTTATTCCCCCCAGCGGTAGGGTGGGTGGGGTTAGGGGTTTGTGTGTGTGTGTGTGAATGTGTGTGTGTGGAGGTGGACGGGTGCATCCATTGGGGGCGGCTGATCAAAGCCCCGGGGATCCCCAGGGAGGACATTTTCAGAGGCAGGAGAGAATTTAAACAGTGGCCTAAGCCAGGAAACCAGAGCCGAGGTGAGAGGCGAGGGGGGTATTGTGGCTGTTTCTAACCCAGGAGCGGGGGCTAGCCCCGTCTTTAATCCCCCTAATGAGGGAGGGGATTTCACCAAGGCTGCTTTCACCTGTAAAGGGTCCTAATGTGGTTTGCATGGTGATAACCCTTGAAAGCTATTGGTTTTTTTAAATTTTTTTTTTTTAAAAGGGCATAAGAAGTGTGAGATGTGAGAAATCTCTGGATTTGTAAGAGCAGCGTGAAGTGTATTGAGGATGACAGAAGCATCAGAAACAACAAAGTGGTCTCTTGAGGCTGACAATATCCTGTGTTTGTGTGGTGCGTGCGTGCGTGTGTGCGAGCGTGTGTGTATTTGGGAGCGCGCAGAAGTGTGTGTTGATGCATGTGTGCCTGTCCTCTGAACCGAGCCTCTTTTTGCAAGTATGTGTGCACGTTGCTGCGGCACAGCAGGTCTGTTTTTGTGTATGTGCATGCCTGTACAGTGTTTGTATGCGGGGGGGGGGTATTTTTGGCCTGTTGTGCATCCGTTTGTGTGTGTGTGTGTGTGTGTGTGTGTGTGTGTGTGTGTGTGTGTGTGTGTGTGTGTGTGTGTGTGTGTGTGTGTGTGTGTGTTCTGTCACGTCAGAGACATGACAGGCGCGAACGCTGATTCAGTCTGGCGGTGGTAGCGTCTGATAGCGCCAGGGAACCTACCGGGAGCAAATGATATTCATTGGTCTTAAACGCTCGGGTTGGCCGACCGGCCTTGTTGCAACCGCTGGTGTCATGTTACATTATGACCTGAAGATGACGGGGGGACGACACTGCTCCAAAGAGAAAGAGAGTGAAAAAGAGAGGGAGAGAGGAGGAGGAGGAGGAGATGCAGGCAGGATGAGGAGTGGCGGCTGCTCAGCTGAGGTCATTTAAAGCCGTAATCCACAGTTTGGGCTGCCATGTGTATTTTAAGTTGACTGGCAGATTCTTGAATTCCTGAGCGAAACTCCTTCAGACATTTTAATATTTTTCCTTTCACATATTGTATTTATTTTGTGGTTCTTTGTCTTTTTAGTGTTTATTTATCTGTTTAGTCATGTTTAGTTTCCGCATTTACTATAATCTAGTTTACATCCTTTGTGTCCTTTCTTTGTTGTATCTGATTTATGTGCTGTGTGTGATCTGTTCTATAAAACTGTGCATTCTGATTTATCACAGGATTGTTACCGTGTAAACAAGGCTGTTATGGACAATCATAGACAAGTAAACACAAATAAAGTCAGCGTGGGGGCGGAAGGTTTGTCAACAGGGGGTGCTGCACAGCAGTTCAGTGAACTGCTGCCTCCGGCTCTGAGAAAATTACAGCAAGTATTTCACTAGTTATTTAACATATGGAAGCGTTTTATGTTTAATCTATTTTTAGGTTGTCTTGGTATCTGTTGTGTGTGTGGCTTTTTTCAGGGGTGTGTCCCTCCCTGTCTCCTGCTCCCTTCCCGTGTATGTTCGTGCTGAGCCTAAACATGGTTTTGAGGTCAGTTTGAAGTGTCTGGTATCTTCCGCATCTCCTCCGGAGCCTAACCTTGGCTTTTATACAGGAAGATGAAACAGATTACACTTTAAGATTACCCATTTATTAGTCTGCTGACAGCAGGGTGTGCGCAGTGTCAACAGAGACGCTGCCAACATCTGTTTGAAAGGACTCGGTCTCGGAATTCCTGTGTTATTTCTGTATTGTGTATGTGAACATGTATCTCCTACAGCAACTAACACGAGTAGACACATTTGTAATGCCAGTGGGCATAATTTTTCTAGATGCTTCGCAGAGTCAAAACTTTTTAGAAACAAGGGGTGTTTGAGTTTTTCTAACTTAATGAGGTTATTTAATAGTAGTGATGAAGTAGAATAATTGTTCCCCCTGTAAAATCCCATTGTAGTTTTCGATTAAGTTTTAAGTTGCATTTTTTAAAAGTACTGTAAACTCGTAAATGCTCATGTTTGTTTCCATTGCTTCCATTTGCTTCCATTTTGAGGGGAAACGTGTGGGTTCAGGGCGACAGCATAAGGAAAGGAACAGAAAAAAAAAATCAAATAGGAGTGAGTGTCATTGTTCAAACAGAAAGAAGGAGAACTACACAGCTTGGTTGGAAATGCAACAAAAAAGTGTCTGTGCCAAAGAAGAGATATCTTTATGAAGACAAAAACAATGGTGTTAAGCTAAAACAAAGGCAGTATTTATTGGTTTGTGGCACTGAATGGCAGAGGTTTGATTGTGTATGGAGGGGAGGGGGAACAGCTGCGTGGCTTCATAAAGACGGGAACACTGCGATTGTCGGTCCATACCTTGGGCACGGATCAGAACCGACAAAGCGCCATTATTTGCCGTCACCTTGCTCGTGTGGTCAGATAATGAGGATGTTTTTTGCAGGGAGAACAGAGACACAGGCTGAGAGAGTCATCAAATGAAACAATGTCATTGTGGAGGCCAGTGTTTGGAGTTGCTGCTGTAGGAGGGCAGAATGAATGGATTTGTCTCCATGTTTTGTGTGGTGATACAGTTTTTCTTTGGGTTGTTTGTGCCTCTGCCAATGTTGACAGGCTCAGTTTCATTCATTTCAGCCTTGGCTCGACTTTCTGCCAAAGCTTCTGCTGGAGTCTATTAAAGCGCTGCACTGCAGGACCTATCGCCCATTAGCTGCACAGATCCAGACATCTCTGGACTTGGTGGTATATTGAAAACCGAGTGGGATTTCTGGGAAAATGGGTACTGAAGTACTGCATATGTTATATCAAGGAAATAAAAGTTTTAATCTACATTGAAAATACTTGCGTCCAGGCTTGAAATGTTTTGTGAGTAGACAATGATGGGGTTTTCATAGCTGCACTGGACAGCTCTGTATGTTTTTGCAGCTCGACTTTTGAAAAAACATCCCATAAATCCCATAATGTGTTGCCCTGCCTGCACACAACAACAATCACTGATGCCAAAGTAAAACAAAGTGAGGAAAGAGGCAAAAGATTGATTAGATGAGTTTAGCTGTGTGTAGTCAAGATGCTTCTTTTACATTGTCATTTCCTTTTATGTGATTTCATTAGATTTGTGATTTATTTGTCAAATTCTAATTGGTGGGTCAAATATAGTAGTATACAGAACTGTAAGTGTCAGTTGCGGCCTCACTTTGGGATCTAGGCTAACCATGAGACTGAGGATAATACATAAAATCATATTTAGTGGAGCTCTAAATGCCTCCGACTTACCTCTGATATTCTCCATGCACTTGGTTTCGTGTACTTAATCTCTTCGCTTGCTCTTGTTTTGCTTTTTCCATAGTCCCACATTTCCCCGGTGTTGTCTCCCCCACTCTGGCAGATTTGACCTCTGCCTCGACCTCCAGATCAGTCAGGTGGATGAGCTAGCTCTACAGCTAGCACCCCGGTATCCCTCTCACAGTCTGTGCACGTCCAGCGCTAGCCGTTAACCTGAGCATCTCCACGGCGCCGCAGCTGCGCCGGCATCTGTGCTCTGTGTCTTCCTCGTCCGCCCCATTCCCTCCAATAACCTGCCATCCCTCTGATGGGTATGAATAAAGGAGGGAACAATCTGGATACTCTGTTGCACAACATGCAGCTGGGACTGAACACATATCAATAATAGATTCTCCGGGATTCACCTTCTCCTTGGTTTTCCTCTGTCATATTTTATCGATGGGGACAAAAATGCTGTATTGGTCCGAATATAAACATTTTTTTTCCCTTGCAAGTTAAGTTTAAAAAATTGGGGGTCGTATAATATTGGAAAATGAGGCAACTAACTGTTCATTAGATCTTTTTTCTGAAATCTGTTGAGAGCGTTGAATTATGATTTGTTTGTACCCTTAATGTTGCTAAGATTAAGGAGTGTGTTCAAGTGTGTTTATCCTGAGACTTTCAGAGTTTGTCAGCTCTAAAAATGTTTCGTTGGCACCACTTTTATCTGCAGAAGTTTATGAGAAATAATCTCATGAACGAAATAGAGTCGGTAGCTTCTCCCAACGTCTTTACTGTAGGAATGAACCAGGGAGAGAATTCTGTCAAACAGCCAAAAATTACAGCTGACACAGATGACGATCAAGGAAAGTCGGTTTGAAAAACGTTAATCGTCAGAAGAAACGATTCGGACCACTTCGAGAGCCTGACAGGAGAGTATGTATATGTGACTAATGGTCAGGATTTCATGTTTCTCTAATACTTGAGAGAAGGCTTCAGTAATGAGGACTCTCTCCTCCTTGGATTAATGGTATCTCAGGGGACACGTAGGACGAGTGGACAAGTGTTTCCTACCCTCAAAAAGTATTTTTCTTGAAAATAGCTGTTGGAAACAGGACGTTGTGTAATAATCAAGGTCATTCTATATTCGGGCCAGTGTGGTATGCAGTATATAAATCTTTGTAAAATGGGCTTACCAGACCTCTGTAGCCTGCTCAACTCTGTTAGAGGTGCCAGGTTTTGACAAGGGAGAAGCATACATGGAAAGAGTGTCATGCTTTTTTTGTTATTATTATTTTTAACTGTCCATCGTGTTTCCCAAAAATGTTTTAGAAGTGCAGTGTTAAATTTGTGTAGTGCTCTTTGAGGGAAAAGTGCTAGAACAGTGGCAGAGTCCTGTAGCAGGAGCAGTTCTCTTGGATTGTTTTTGATGCGTTCCCCGGTCGCTGCAGGTATTCCTCCGCCAGCAGTTGGTTTCAGTTGGGTGTTTTGTTGCTATAACAACCACTACTGGCAGACTTTCATAGCAGTTTAACTTACATTATTACCTCCACCATTTCGACAGACATCTTTTTCTACTCTCCAATAGACCTTGTTGAAGCAGTTGTTGTTAGTACTCTTTTATCAGAGATGTTTCCTGATTGCTGATTAGTGATTTTTTTTTCTATTTAGTTTTCTATGATCAGTTTAGCACTAATGAAGCTAGTGTCTGAAATCGCTCCCTAGTTCCTTCATTGTGTTACTATATAACCAGCAGCCTTGTTTTTGTACTATTTCATTTTTACAACCGCCTCTGACACTTGTTTTTGGGGTCTCGTCATTTTCTGACTGAAATCCCTATCATTGAATTCTCGTTTTATGAGTTTAGTCTGTGAAAGGCCCACTGCTGTGCTGTCTTCAGCCATTATGGAAAGTGTGTTTCACTCGCTGCATAGCTATGCAGCTACACACACACACACACACACACACACACACAGTGAGGGCAATAGAGCAAGAGATACAAACTGTCAGGGTTAACTCTGGAGTAAAGACACCTCCTTGTGCTGTGTCTTAGTAGATGATAAGTGAGTTTGTAGGGTAGATCCTCAAATGCCAATAAGTGGGGGCGTTTTTTCAAGTAACATAGATCATAAAGTGAGCTCTTACAGCCAAAAATCTGTATGATCCACATTATTTCTAATTAAGACAAGTATTTTCACTGTATTAGAAAGAGACCTAAACATACTAACTTCAAATGTTTGTGAAGGCACCGAAATTATTTAATAGCACGGTGACGAATGAACCACCGAACTTTTATTGTGAAATAAAAATTAAAAAAACCTGCAACAGCTGTGAAATCCTGTTAGGAAATCTATTATTTGTTTGTTGTGGGCCAAGAAAAGCACAGTCTTAGGCTGTATGATACAGCACTTGGTGAGGTTACATGCTGAAAAATCCCTTCCAGTTGCATCTTGGCACTGCACAAATTGGCGTGTAGGCGGGACCATGTTAATATGGTGTGAGACTGCTAATGGCTTTATGATTGGATAATTAGTGGAAGGTGGGTAATTAGGAGAGTAGTCTGTGCTTGGCTTCCCTGTTGGAGTGAGTGGGAACAGGAAGACTCCCTGCTGGCTGTTGAAGGGTGTTTATGTGTGTGAGCGGGTAAGTGTGTGTTTTTGGATGTCATTGCTACTGGCTAATAGTATAAATCCTCTCTGTGCCAGTTTAGGATTCCAGACTTTAAACAGGGTAGTAGTGAGTCGAAGAAAAACCTGTGGCTCGTGCTGGATGTGCAGCAAATGTTATGCGATGCAAAAGCCTTGGAGGAATTGACGTACAACTGGATACCATGATGTTTACGCCGCATTTGCAAATTTAGGTCATATATAGAGGTAGAATTTTCATTTTTTGGACATATTTTCAGCTTTCATACATATTCATTTTATTTATTGAATAATTGATTTTATTTATTTGCGGTGACATGGACAAGGCGACGAAAGACAATTAAAACACAAAAATCTGACTCAGATTGATCCACCATTCAATGATCGGACGTTGTCCTTGTTCAGCGATGCAACATTTTGCTTTATGTTTTACTAAAACAATAAAACAAGCATATGATGACATCACCCAGATCAACAATCACTTTTCACACTACAACTGTCCCATTTTATTCTTCTTCTGATGAGAATATGCATCAGGAATTCCTCCAAATTTTGGGGAATTTTACATTTCCACTCCTCTTGGTCGCTCTCAGTTCACTGGTCCATCCTGCTGCTTCAAGAGTGTGTTTTTTAATCCTTGAGAAAATGGCTGTGACGCTAACAACTTCTCCCTCCACCCATCCAACATCTCCAGACATCATTAAAGCTAGGCTATAGCCTCGGGCTGCACATGAACCCCCTTCTTCAAACTGTACACTTTATCCATAATTCAGCCATCTTCCCTGAATTATTCAAGCAAATAGTGGGGAAAATAATCGAGTTCACTGAATCTTACTTACACATAAAACTATTTTAATGTTGATTTGAATTTTTGAGGCTTTATGATGCGTCGTGGGTGGGTGGGTGGGGGGGCTCAAGGAGCACATGTGGCCTCCTTCGCCAGATCAGTGCTGATCAGAGAGTGTGGAAGGATGCGTTGGCTCATAAACACATTAGCACGGCTGTGGGTGGTAACTAAGTACATTATGAAATATATACACAGATGCGTGAGCATGGGTGTGTGCAGTTTTACACAGGCAGAAACACAAGAAAATGAACCGGTTTGAAAGCAAACTAGTCATATCCAAATAAACAATCAGCATTTAGCTGTTTAAACATTTTAACATTTTCAAAATCCTATGTTTCTGACTGAATATATAATTAGTGATTTTTATTGTCTTAGAAAATAAAATGGAAAAACATTACACGTCCAAGAATAAGTTCCCTACTCTCTCTTTTTCCTACACAAGCTGACAAAACAAGTTTATATCCAAATGTTTACTGCATGCAATGATATGTGGCGTGACACAGCACCCTCTCTCTCTCCCTCTCTCTCTCTCTCTCTCTCTCTCTCTCTCTCTGCCCCCTTACAGCCTATTCCCAAGTTTAAAGGGGACAGGAGGGTAAATGTAGCAATGCCCCCTACTTGATACCCTATCAGAAAAAGGCTGAATTAACATTAGTTGCTTACTTACTTACCATACCGTAAGCCTCGGCGTTAAATCATTTACTCCCTTCGGAGTGGGTAAGGCCATGCAACTTTTATTGCGGGAAAAGAATCAGAATTTCCCCGGATAGGAGAAGGGTGGCTCATGCATAAATAAAGCATACAGTACATGTTAGCACTATAACCTTGCTCAGGGGTTTTGCTGGCAGCACAGAGCGCATTACTGAGAGGTTTTATACAGTATCATATAGAGGCTGTAAGTCCGTGGTTTATAACAGGGGGGCCCTTTGGTGGAGTGGGGCCGAGGTGGGGGGGTAGGGGTGGGGGGTGCATCCGTGGCAAACTTGGGAACTTGGGAGAAAATACAGGAAAATGTCCTTGGGTCATACACACCAACACTCTTCTTCATATTCCCACTTGTGTTGACACTCGCTCACTGTGTTGATTCTCTTTTTTTTTCTTTTGCCTTTGAGAACTCATGTTATGTACACACAGAGACACACACTGTAGCCTGCACATACAACTGACAGCACCTGGTATCATTTGATTTCAGCACTTACCCCCTTTAACCTTTTATTGGGATAAACCGAAGCACTTTCTAAAAAAAAAAAAAAAAAAATTATGCTCATTTTTTATGCGAATGGGCCACAATCCCTGAACAGGTGGCTATTTGCAACCCTGCCTCGTAAAAATAATGTTTTTATACAACTCATCTCCAAATATATTTTGTTGGAGGAAGTCATGCCACCTGGATTATGTTCTTAATTAACATAAGGAGGATATTTTTATTTTTTATTGAACATGAGACTTTTCCAAATTTTTTTCGACGCCAACACCAAATGTTCTTACTGAGCGACAACATCTTTCATTTGTTTTTCCTCCAGTATACACTGTACTTTGATTAATATTTTTATGGTCAAGTTTAGGCAACTCATACCCCTTGGTTAATGTTGGGGAAAGATTCTGGGCTCTTTTAGTTATTGAAAAAGTAAACACTGATTTGAAGCACAAGACGGGATGCGTTTCCTTTTTCCACATTTCCAAGTCATACATAATCACACTCTTTTACTAACCTTAAATTAAGGTTATAAACCAACAAAGTCTCTGTTTACATTCAGTGTTACTCACCAAAACCCAGTGTGTATATTTAAAAAATGTGTTGAGTGTATTTCCTTCCAAAGCAGAGTTTTCCTAAAACGTTTTAAACCTTTTAGGTTAGCTTGCTAGAGGTCTTTGACTTCTTCCCTGTCTTTGTTTGGTGCATTGTTGTGTTTCTTTTCACATTACTGCCACCTATAGTTCAGTTTATAGTTTTTAACTGCTAGAAGGAATGTGTGTTTGTTTGCATGAATAAAAAAAAGAAAGCAGCAATTACTTTTCCTCCAAAATATATTTAGTAAAGGAAATTAGTTTTATACTGGCATATTTTTGTAATCTATTGGGATTGGCAATTTATTATTGTAATGAGCAACATAGCATCTTAGCATTTTAGTCAGAAATGCCATATTAACTACATGTTTCCCATGTAACAGATGCACAGCATTAACAGGGATACGTTTCCTTCAAAATCACATATGAGGTCATGCCAATGATTTTTTTAAATTTATTTATTTTTTTCCAGTTTATGACAATACACCTGCTGCGTTTGACCCACTGCCTGTAAACTGCGCTATATGCATCAACCATCAGGTTGTTTCTAGGGTCAGATAAGGTGCTTCTCTCTGTTGTAGCGCGTTCACCACTCTAGTCTTGGAGACACTCAGTTATGGAAAACTGAAGGTCGGCTACGATAACGAAAATCAAACAAAGTCACGATGTACATGATCAGATCTGGTACAGAACCTATTCGTGGTTTTCACGGCGATCCACGAGCGACGGTTGAGCTCTTTTTTGTGATTATCTCCCTGTGTGTATCTGTATGAATGTATAGGAAGAGCGAGAAACCAGGGAGAGGGTCACAGGAGGAATGGCGAGGGGGGGGCGTGGGAGAGGTGAGGGACCAAATGACTGGGGGTGTAAAGAGCAGCGCGTAGAAGGGGAGCAAAAGATCACAGGAAGGTGCAGAGGAATGAGGCCCAGACGTGAGAACTAATTTGACACATTTGCCCAGAATTCCAACGCCGTCTGCCACTATCAACACATTTACCCTCTTTGTCTTGTTATCGAGGGAGATGAGGCCTCTGAGGTCTCGCATAGGCCTGGCAGATCAAAGGAAGGTGCTTTTCCTGTAGAGGCACTCATCCAAACGCACAGTCTCTCTGTCTCTCTGCTCCTATGAAGGGGAAAGAGAGATAAGGCTAAAGAAAAGTGAGACTGACAGTCATTTTCCTGTACTGGGTAGGGGGTAAAATGTGAGTACATTGTATTTCACCATATTGGAAGCATATGAGGTTTTGTTTGGTTTCTGCCTGCCGTCTGTTTAGATCACACCGTGTCTTTTTATCTGTCTGCTTTTATTTTTCTTCCCTGTCTGAATGACTGTATTTTAGAGTGATCAAATAACTTTTGAATTTAATTTAAAGGATACATAATGGATTCTTTTTTTTTTTCATTCCTCTTTTACTACTTTCAGTTATAGCTTCGGTTTTAAAGTACAGCAATGATGATGTCCATTTAGAGGTAATCCTGCGAAATATAATCACTGATATATGGTCAACACACGCTGACTTCTGTCCTGTCTGATAGGAATCCAGATGTGGGTATGTTTTTGATCGAAAGCTACCACGTTCAACTTTTTTTGCCTTGAGTCAAGTGTCTCCTTGTGCTGCCCTCTTCCCCTTCTCATGGTCAGATTCCTGCTATAGTATTTGCAGTGCACTCTGAAGAGGAGTTTTAAAGCTGAACAGAAAAGACAAAAATTCATCTTGTCTTTTTCGCTGAAAATGAGAAAAATAGTCATGCTGGAGTCAGCGGATTGCCACTGTCAGTAAAACAGGAACCAAGAATGTCTGTACACAATTTCAATGGCGATCCATCAAATAGTTGTTCGGACATTTCGGTCTTGACCGAAACCGTGGACCAACTGAGGGACGTGGCCGTCCACATAGCTGCTCAAGTGGCTAAAAATGACACCAGGCTAACAGGGCCAGATTCCCTCGCAGTGTCCGGGATGAAAAAGCTCCAGAGCAAATTCTTCAAATAACAGGTTAAAATCTCACCAGTGCACCGTGTGTTCTCTTGTGAGGACATTACACTGTTACACTATTAGGGAACTCAAACACGGCGCTGTGCAACTCAGTCCAGAAATATCTGAGCCGCAAGTGAATTCCATGACTGATTGCATCCAGACTAAAACTGGAGGGGCTTTGTTGCTCCCGCTACATGTTCTCACTAGCCGAGCCTCCTATTAGCAACCTTTGTCTCGTCTAATGAGATATTCACAGTGAAATGTTAATTACTAAACACAGGACGGAGTGGCTTCCAGTACTGACCCCATTCTGATTGATCTTAATAACAATTACTGTAGTTCTCTACAAAACTGGGTTAGGAGAAAATTAGGTTGTACAGAGACGAGCAACTCAACTACTGAAACAAAGGAAAAACCCCTTTGTACAAGTTTGAGAAATTAATCATAATTAAACTTTTTTTTCCTTTCAATTTAGACTTAACATCCGTAACTGAATCATAAAAATGTGGAAATCATGAACAGACAGGTAATGCTGCTTTCCGTGTCAGGTGCAAAGCCTGCGATGATTGTTTACACAAGCTTGACAAGGTTTCGTTGTCGGTGTAATTGCCGGAGTAGGTGCACAAACACATTAACATTCTCGTGCGTGCATGAACAACGGAGATGGAGAATGTGTGTCTGCGTACAGTGTGTGTAGGTCCCAGCGGGCGTGTGTGTTTACGAGCAGCAGAAGCGATCGACAGCTATTTTGCTCATGTTTTGTATGGCTCCAAATCCACACGTATCTGCATGAATCCGGCCCTGTGTGCTTCTTGATGGCAAAGACCCTCTCTGTTGGCTCAGCTATGAATAACAGTAATTGTTCGGCCCACTCCCTGTCTATTCCCTTTATGCCCCTGCCAGCTGGCATCTGGTGCCCACCGACAATAATATTCAACCCTCGGCCCTGGTCATGATGTCCTCTCTGTCCGCACACAGACACAGACACAAACTACAGAGACACACACACACACACAGTAACATACACTCATGACACTTGGTTTTGTCCCACCCACATACATATACATTAATGTACAAAGATATTCACACACATACATATGATACAAAGCGTGCAAACTCATATATGCATACACACACACACATACACATACTTAGACACAATAAATCTCTACTAAGGCGAGTGTATCACAGTACATGCAGCCACACACACACATACAAATAGTGATTAGTGTAGCCACAAAACTTTTACAAAACTCAGTCATGCATGCAGACACACACATACCACCCCCCTCTAATACCTCCTTCTCAACCACCCCCAGTCCAACGTTTTCAAAATGATCTCATCAGATTAGCCCCAGATTGCTACCTATTACAGCAAAGCTACTTATTTAGCAATTTGCCTAGGGGTAAAATTGCCCCCCGCTTGATGGCTAATTTTCAGAGGTGACATTTTGCCACATCGGGCCACGATGCTGAGGGGCCTGTTGTTAGACAGACAGGGGGTCCACTTGTAGAAGAGCCATTAGGGGTAAATGATCCCCTCTGAATTGATTTACCGACAGGAGTCTTCACATTGTAACAAATGTGGACAGAGAAGTCGGGAAGGCGAGGGAGCTGAATGACGGCGCTGTGGTTTCTGAGACCAAAACAGTTTTCAGGCTTAGTGTGTCTTGCTCTTGTTTTGGTCATGTGGTAGTGGTGCTGCTATGGCCACTGGTCTTAACTTTCTACCCTTGGGCTTTCTTATTCAGAACAGCAGTATAAGTATCTCTCTCAATCTAAGACATTTTGCGGTTGTGTAGGCCGCATTCATATGGCATTTTAATCCACAGCACTCTACGGTTTACACAGGTCTGAACATCGGGAACAATACTGGCTTCAGTGTCTCGCCCAAAGACACTTTGACATGTGAGACAGGAGATGCTGGGGATTTACCCACTGTACTTTATAAGCTTATAGCTCCTTTTTATTCAGTTTTTTAGATCTTGGTGGTGAATATTATTATATGCAACATGTTGAATTTGAATTTTCTACCAAAAACTAAAGTTGATTTTGAACATCAGTGTTTTTCAGTTTGCACTTCCTAACTTTTTCATGGATGAAACAATTAAAATGACCAAAGTCGTGTAATGTAGCAAAGTGAGATGTGTCCCACACAGTAGCCACATCTCTATGTGCACTACAGCTGTTTTGATGATAACGGGGGCCTTTGCACCTAGAGCAAGGAAAATAAATGGGGCTATCATTAAAAACTCAAATATCTACTGTAAAAGGTAAACGCAGTTGCTAGTTTTTTAGTTCAACCTAATTAAAACTAATGGAGTCAAATACAACAGTCCTACGATAAACTCCGACTTCCTAAACATTATTATGTTCAGTTTTCGGTGTAAACTGTTTTAGAGAGGTGTTGATTCAAGTATGATTTTGGTCATTTTGGAGGCTATCGTTCGTTGTGATTTTAAACTGTACTGCACTATGCTGACAGGTTTTTCTGTTGTTTTCTATTGTCTTACCTCTCTTTATAATTTTTGCTGGCGTGAACGGCTAGTGCCCAAAACCTTAAATCTCATCCCAGACAGTGGTTAAAACCGGTAGACTGGTTTTGATGTTGCGGCTGATAGGTGCGTGTGCCTCTGATACTGCAAGGTGCATGGGCCGATGGCCCGATCTGCTGCACCAAACGTGATATGTTATGCTGATGTGAAAGTGCATCAATAATCCCTGGTGAGTTATGAACCGACCGTGAGCACAGATCCGTGACTGCAGGAAATCCGTTTGAAGCTGTAAAATATAAAACCATGACATTATAAATACGCAGGCCATTAAAAAACAGCCAGCTGACATTGCCAAAAATAACCCTGACGCACTGTCCAAGGCAGAAATATGGATTATTGCCTCATGCAATACAATTCTCTTTATATCTTTCATGATCTGGAAAATTCCCTTTGCTCTCATTTATAATGAATGGAGAAACCTTATGTACAGTGTGTCTTATGCTTTCCTCATGATGTCCATGGAGGGTGGCTTTATTGCTGTGTGCATGTGTGTGTGTGTGCGCGTGCATGCGTGTGTGTGTGTGTGTGTGTGTTTGCCCCAGCTGCCTTTGAGATTATTTGTCAATGGAGATTATATTTATATTTATACAGTAGATTAGCCTGAACAAATATTATTGTCGCCGGGGACTAGTATTTTCTCATGGTCCATATTGACACAACACAGGACATAATGGAACTGAATGTCAGTCATTTAAATCCTGTGCGAGTCTGCCATAATTCTCATTTCTGATGTTAAAATGGAAATAAACCTGCAAGTTATAATGTTCTTGCAGATAATATCTTGTTCCTGTCTTCATCCATAAAAAATGTCGGCAGCAATGGAACATATAAAAGTATGTTTTAGCACAGATGTTAAGTTTTGGTCTGTCAAATCAGATTATTACAGTTCTGTAAGGGAAGAAGTATCGTTCTTTTTCTAAGATTTTCTATCCTAATCCATCAAGCGCAGGCAGCTATGGAATATATAAAAGACACTGACAAAACATTTTCGCCACAAAGTTCATTTAGTAGCTGTTCTGCAGCTTTTTATTGGAATCACACACTCTTCCTCGGCGGACGCAGCCTCCCGGATGAAAACGTAGGTGCTCGAATTTTCCATTGCTTTAAAGAGAAACTTAACACCAACCCAACAAACAGCGTTTTCGCTTTCACAGCACTTCAGATCTTTTTCACCTCAGATAACACCTGGATGTGGGCACCTGTAACCGCACCCGACAGTGAACTCATGGTGTCCTGGAGTAAACTCCTGCCTCACAGCAGCGCAATGAAAATTTAAACTGCCAGCGGTGGGGGAAAGCAGGATTTCCAGGAGATGTTTAGTTAACATTTAAGATTTTTGAAGTCTTTCTCAGTCATATTGGCATTAAAAACTGAGACTGAAAGCTCATTTTTGACCTTGGAAACAGCATCTAACAAAAAAATCTCACAACAAGGTATTTTAAAGGTATTTTTAGCATAAAAAAGCATACCCCCCCTAATCCTTGCTCTTGTATTCATTGCATCTGTGATAACCAGCAAATTTAATCAGGCTTTGTAAATGAGTTTCACCGAGCGCAGAGGTTGGAGAGTGATAATAATAATACTGAGGTCCTCCCACACCACCTGTCCCTTGTGAATCAAACTAAAGACGATGAAAGACAGCAAAAACAGGGATAGCAGCATCCTTTTTGCTCACTGATCAGCTGCACCGAGGCATTAGTAGAAGCAAAATAGCAGCATTATGGCCCTAATGATCCCCAATTTGAGGACCCCTGAGGACCCCAGCTGTGTCCAGGGCCAGACGTATTGGCCCTGTGATGAGCTAAACCATGCCTATTTACCCGTGCTCTTTCTCGCCAGCCTGTAACGGCCAGCCGCACACAAACACATATGCATAATGGAGAGATAATGGAATCCTCTTATAATTTGTTTGGGCCAGGGAGGAAAGCAGAGGGACGGCGAGTCGGAGGCCGGCTTTCTAAATGACATGCCCCTGTGGCCTAACACGATTAGAATTTAGACTATGAGACCGCCGGGCCCTTCTTCGGGGGTCGAGATGAAATATTGAGATTGCCGCTGTGGCTTTTGCTCTCTTCCCAGCCCCGCGCGACATTCCCTCACTCTAACACTTGTCTGCCAATCAAAGTGATGGACAGCTAACACAGGCAGAATAAGGACGAGGCGGTTTGTTTCAGCTGGTTTCGGCGGCGAAGGGGGTTGAGTGACACCTGGATGCTCAGAGACTCACTGCTCTACTGAAGTGATGTCCCACAGTTTATTTAGTGGTAAAACCATGTGGTGGAAACATTGTCGAGGTCTGAGAGGTCGTGTGTGGGAGCTGCTGACGTCCAAATTTACTACCAGAGAGCAGAAAAGTATCTGCTCTGTTCTGGTACAACAAAGGTTCTTGATTCTGTTCTATTCTATTCTATTCTATTCCAATGAGTAAGATCTTTTCGATAAATATGTCTTAGGAGTCAGTCTTAAATGTCATAAATATCTTTTCTATATATAGTTTTGTATTTCTCTGTTCTGTTCTGTTTTTATTCTGTTCTATTCATCAGTATTTTTTTCTACTCCATTTCCTTTCTGTCCTACCAGGTCTATTGTATTCTCTCCTGTCCTGTTCTGCCCTGTTCTGTTCTGTTCTGTTTTGTCCTGTTCGGTTCCAGTGACTAAGTTCTTCTCAACATATTCAATCTTGAAAATAATTTTCACAAATATGCATCTGGTCAAGCTGATGTGTAACATACAGGAAGATGAAGTGTGTTGGTGGTTGGAATTTCTCTCTCTCTCTCTCTCTCTCTCTCTCTCTCTCTCTCTCTCTCTCTCATGTTTGAATATGAACCACAGAAACTTTGTTGGGCACAGGAGCAGAAGCTCATGATTATTTGAATATTTTCTCCCTCATGAATAATAAAAAAATATTGCTTGCTGGACGGGGCTGCATGCGCATGCGTGTGAGCACGCCTGTGTGTGTACACGTGTGTGTGTGTGTGTGAGTGTGTGTATGTGTGTGTGTGTGTGTGTATGAGAGAGAGAGAGAGAGAGAGTGTTAGTTTGCATGTGAAGGCGTTGAGCGTTTGTGTGTCGTGTGTGCATACCTGTGCTCAAGCATGAACCGGAAACCAGGGACGCAAATTCACACACGCATATTGATCTTGCGTGTTTATCTTGTGCCTATGTATAAGTTTTTATTGTATACGTGGGTACCGTGTGTTGAGCGTGTAGAGGTTAGAAGGTTGCCAGTCTCCATCCTCCGGGGTTTCAGGCGAGGCTGCCAGTTGAACATATGTCTGACTCTGTGATCTCTTGGCTCACCAGCCACGCCGGCTCACAGTGTGTGTCCCCTCAGACTACGCCGCTGCCAGGGCAGCAAACATGTTGATGTGGAGTCTGAGTGAAGACGAGGCGCCGCCTCCAAAGAGGAGCTGGAGCGGCAACTAAGAGGGATAGATGTTTGAGGTTTGAAGCCCCGGTCCACTGTTGCTGCACAGCACCCTTTTCCGCCCACAAGTGGTGGGACGACTTAAAAAATTGTGGTCCGTGTAGTTGAGTGTGTGTGATCCAGATTTGATTATGGATCATGTGGGATCTGGTACATGGGCTGCAGTTGAAATATATAAACCATGTGGAATCTGATGGTGAGGCAGAAAAGCTGGTTTACACCGAATGTGGATCTGAAACCTGACTGTTTAACACATGGCCTACTTTCAAGTATACTTATCCACTCAGAGATTCTCTCAATTTGCAATGAAATTACATTGTAGATTAGAAGTAATGCTGATATCTAAATACAAATTAGATTTATCTGATTTTTCTAGTTGCTGTAGTTGCTGCAACGGTTGGACCTAAAAATTCAGCTGCCATATACACTACATGACATGCTCTCTATGACTTTACTGTGGCATCTGTTCATGGACCCAAATAGTGAAGCCATCATCACCTGCCATGTCTTCGCCACAGTTGGCTGGATTTTGGCATTTGTATTTCTGGCTGTACTTATCTGGGCTAGTGGCGCCTCTGTGACTGTATTAACAGACAAACAGGATTGAGTATGAAAAAAAAAGAGTAATCCAGCCCATCAAAGAAGTTGAGCTTTTGGAATCTTCGAAGGCGTAGACATTTTGCTTTCTAATATGATTATTTTGCCTCTGGAAATAACTACGGACTGGTTGAATTTTTAGATTTTTTAGATTTTGTTTTAGATTTCGCCCACAGTATATCATACATAGTTTCAGTGCCGATTTCTTAATTTGAATATAACAAATGTGAATGCTGGAGTTTAGGTTACTCTAATCAAAGTATTATAGTAATAATATTTGAAATGCTGTAGGGAAAGTGACAAATGTCACAAACCCAGAGAGAATCATCACCCAGCTCTGCAGTTAATCTCAGCTCTATGGATGTTTTAGCCTCTCTCAGCTTCAGCTGATCTGTGGCCTTCAGCTTATAACTGTTTAGGCTATAATCTACTTGGTTCCCAGCCGCACCAGACCGCTGATTTCAGCGAAACGGCTCTGGTAGACCCACTGCACCGACTACCTTGCCGGCGTCAAATGGCAGTCAGACACAGATAGAGACTGGCCGGTGAACATGGTGAGGAATTTTAGCAGCTAAAGAGTCAGGTATTTCACTCAGGAGTCGGTGAAGACCAAAATCAGGGTTAAAAGCTGAGTGAATATGATGTGGTCACCATTTGATTTGTGTTTTGGCTTCTTCACTGCAGCTAGTGATTGAATGTCGGCAGCTGAAAATGAGGGATATGTCCAAATAATTTGGGAAGGAAGGACTAATAATACACTCTGTTTGATACAGAGAAATTGTATATTGTAACTTTAATAGTAGTAATTGGGACTTGCCAAGATGATTGGTGTTGTGTTTGAACCGCTGAAAGTTCTTGAATAATTGTTACGTCACATTACACTTGCCATTGTTGCCACAAGTTGATAATCATCATAAGTATTGGGATTTTACATGTCGGCAGATTTTCTTTGACAGACTAACTGCTGTTTTCTGACCATCAGACTGATCATGTTACTCTGTAAAAATTACAGAGGAGGAATAACTGCTGATCAACATTTACTGTTACACAAGACTTAATAGTGCTGTGGTTGTAGATCATTACAGTTATTTTGATTTGGACAGTAATACTTCAAGAAGGCTCTGGGAAAGAGATCTATATTTTGCCAAAAGAGGGGGCCAGGATAGTTGAAATTGTCCATGAATGACTAAAAACCTGGACAAAAAACAATTTTCTTTTCCAGTTTCGAAGTGTTTAATCAGTTCAGTTATTGTGCTCGAGTTTACCGGTCTCATAGGAACTCTGATGTGAGTCGGATAAAAGTTTTCCTTTGCCCAGAACTCCAGTCTGAGGCACTCGCCCACTTCAGAGAGCCGTTTTGATAGAGACATCCAGCCCGCTTTCAGTGAAAGTCATGTCACATTTGTGCCGACTTGGCCTCAATACGGTCAGAGAGGAACAGAGGGGGGAAAATGGAGGCCTAGAGGAGGAGAGAGGAAGGGAAGAGAAGCGAGGGATGGCCAGAAGACAAGGAGAGGACAGGGCTTTTTTCTTATTCATCTGATTCTAATTTGGATGTAAATTGCAGGCTGATGTCACGGCAGAGCGGCATATTGCTGGGTAATCACAGAGGAATCCAGGAGAATGAAGCCAGAAAAAAAAAAAAGAAATACTGGTAGACAGGTGCACACCAGAGCCGCTCAGCACGGCAGACTTTTTTATCTGCTCTGTCTATCTCGCACACGACAGAGCAGGGACGGCGGCGCATACGGGGCGTTCATACACGCCATCGTACGGCGCAAGCCTCGAGTTTAACCTGAAACTCGGGCGTTGAAGCCGGAGCAGCTGTTGCTGCCAACAGCTAACTCTTTTCTCTCTCTTCTTCTTGCTGCCCTTCTCTCTTGTGCACACTTCCATACAAATGCATCCTCACCCTCATTCTCATTCTACTCTTTCACTCCTTTTTATTTTCCTCCGTGCTCTGTTTCTTTTTTCAACCCCGCTGCACCACCACCCCTCCAACCCACGTCGGCCCACTTTCTGGGCCGCTTGCCACTGCCCGGGCCATCACATCTGCCGATGATAAGTTTAATTTCACTCAATTGCCGTTCATTAACGAATAATGATCCACAGCCCGTTTATTTGCACTACCAAGGCAAAAATTTGACATCTAACTGTTTACCTCTTGTAAAATCAGCATGATGTTGCTTTGACACACACACACACACACAATCATACACATACACAGACACATTCCTCCTTAGCCGCGTCCCCATTTGATGATGTCAGAGGTGGTTTGTAGGTTTTTGGTTGGGGGCAGCGTATGGCTAAGTGACTGTGAGAGCCCCCAGTAATCCCTCTGTTCAGGATGGGGCCCGCTGGGGCCCAATGAAAGATGTAATAGGATCCCTCCGTAGGACTGCTTCCCCTGCAGGGTTAGAGATTAACACTAGTGTCATATTCGGCTCTGTCTGCCAGAGTTGGACCTCTCTGTCACACTCCCTAACAAGCCTGAACATTTCACAGGCTCGAGACCAAATATCTCCATAGACTACAGTGTTTATTCAGCATTATAATTTTCTTACGCTAAAATTTTTTCTCGGGACGAGTCTTTTTTTAACTACAGAAGAACGTGGTTTTGTGTTTACTACTTAATGCAGAAGTTGATACAAAAATATAGATTTTAAATATATGTTGTGAAATTCTCTGTACAGTATATTTAGACTAGCTGTAAGTGGCATCTATATAAAAATCAGTATCCTGACAGATGTACTGGAATAAGCAGGGTTGGGGCTTTTAACTGTATTTTACATATTGATACAAGCAGGCAGCCAAACGGCAATCGTCATAACCAAAGGCTTCCCCCCTGTGTCTTACTTATTTTTCCATGTCTGCCTTCCCTGCCAGAAAGCAAAGTGCCTACAACATCATTTCCTTCAGGCTGGTGACGTCTGTGGAAAAACGGGACAACGGGAGAGGGAACGGCGGTGGTCGACGGCAGCCCATGCCGCGTCGAACCCCAGAGAGAGAGAAACGGTGACTTTCCCCCAACGTCACACCCCATGGCCAAATACAAAGGATGGATTAGCGTAACGTTCGAAAAACCGCCAGGCAGCCAGGGTTTGTGAGAGGGCTTGCTGTTCCATATTTTAGATGCCACTTGTTTGAGCGAATAAAACACACACACACACGCACACGCACACGCACACACACAGACACACACACAGAAGCAGTCATGACGAGAAATAAAGAAAAAATAAGGAGTTTACAAGGCTGCCAACACTTGCTGCCAGCAGCTCTGGAGCCACTAAAACGGCCAGCTTTGACCAGTTTCAGTGGCAGCGGTGACAGAGAGAGGGAGAGCTGTGGCTTCTGAGTAGAAACCCTGTCTGCTGCAGTTTGGCAAAAGCCTCGGACCTTTACAGCGGGAGTGCGCGTGCGCTCGCTGGGTTGTGTGTGCGTGGAGTCTCCGGCGCTGGAGGGGCTTCAGAGAGAAGAAAGAGTGTGCATGTGTCACAGTAGTCTGGCAAACCGACCTTGCGTACATGCACGTACAGATTCGGCGGTGGGAAAAGTCCTCTTGACGCACGTGCACGCACGCACACACACATTCGCGCACAGGCATGCACATCCAGTCAGGAGTCAGCTGTCTACCCCTGCTTCTCAGCTCATTAAACCAAATCCCAGGGACTGGACTGAAGAATTTAAATGAGAACAGCCCCCCCCCAACCTTTGAAGTTTTGCCCCGTTCAGTTCAGTGTAGACGTAGCCACACTTCTAGCCTCTTACAGGTACAACACGCCCACCTTGTCAATGCTCCATTCCCCTACATTCGCCTCTGCGTGTGGCCTCTGCTGCACCTTTGGGCGTCACTCCGGCAGCTCGAGCCAACACTGGCGACACAGACGGCCCCTTTTGCTGTGGCTCTGACCTTGGGGAAGGGGGAACTTGGTTTTAAACCTTGAAATTGTATATGTGTAAATCCGACAAAAAAAAAATCCCCCCGCCCGACACTCGGACCCAGCCCACGTTTGTCTGTGCCTCGTAGCTCCAGGTCCCCACGGTAACTGGATAACAGCAGTGCTTAGAGGAGCTGGGGATTCTTTTGGCATAACAGGGGCTCACTTGATGGGCCAAGGGACCGTCCGTGGTCTCTTGCAACAGTAACCAGAGAGAGAGAGAGAGAGAGAGAGGGGAGAAAGAGAAAGCAGATTAGAGACTTTCAATGGAAGGACCTGAGGTAACTGTTCTGCAAAAGAGGCTGATCCTCTTATTTACCTCACTGGCAGTGGGTAAAAACATGCAGCTGCATTGCTTGAATTTGTGTGTCGAGTGAATTTCATGATCCGTCGGTAACAGAAACCTGTTCTCACCCCTTTTCTCCAAGTTCAGAAATTCAACGGAAACTTCTGTAGCCTAAACTTTACTATGGGAAACAATTAGCTTGTTTTACTTAAGTTATACTGCTGTGTGGCTTGTGGTAAGGGAAGATGAGGAAATAGATCAAAAGTGTTTATCTGTGGGTTTTTGAGTTCCTTGAAGTTTTTAATATACTTACCAATAGATTTGACTGCTGTAAAAGTAATTGAAGAAGACACGGGTGAGCAGTTGTCTTCTGCAGGAATTTAAAGATCCCCTCTGCAGTGTGATTCCTTGATTTAGTTGTCTTTCAGTTTCCTTCGGTTTACCCAGAACTCTTTTCATGGTTTCTGGCTTTTCAGAGAAATACTGTAAGACAACTCTGAATAAAGTTTAAGAGCAGTCTCACAAGAAGCCACAGAAGCAGTTGTCTGTGTCAGAGAGTAGAGAATCTGCATCTCTCTTTCATTTTTTTTTTCCCAGTCTCTTCTCATCCTCTGCCGAGAACTTCATAAGACGTCCCTTCCCCCTCCGTTCACACGTGACCTCCGTCACAACCTTGATTCTTCCTTTTTCACCGTTTGCCAGAAAATTTTTGGAAGAGGCCATCCCTGGCTGTGTCTCCATGGACCCCCCCCCCCCAAAAAAACCCCACCACCCCAGCCCCCCTCAGCCAGGCATCATCCAGCGGCCTTCGCTCTCTGTATCAGCTTTTTGTCAGGGATTTGCCTCCTCAATCCCACAAATCAACAGAGGATAGATGCCTATTGTGCCTAATCAAAGCACTTCCTCCTGGGGTAATCCCTCAATTTGAACAGGAAGAAAAGCCCAGTGAAGGGGGGAATGTTCTGGATCAATCCTATGAAGGGCCCATATTATACACTCTCATTTAGATTTCACCAAAGAGACACAGCCAGCCAGCGTTCTTAACCCCCGCTACCCTCCCCTCCAACCACCTCCGACTGCTCTCCTTTCTGTTTGTGTTTATCTTTATTTTACTCTCCTTTCTCTCTTTATTAATCTGTTTTTCCTATGGTGTTATTGTCGGCGAGTGTCCTCGTGTGCCGGCTGGTTAGCACGTGGCAGGTCTTTCACTGCTGCGTGTTTACCAGAGGAAGGTACGGGGAGGGAGGATGATTGACTTGTCGCCGGCGAAAGCTCGTTCGTACAGTGGATATAGGATGACAGGAGCGTCAACCTAGATGTTTCAGTCAGCCCGTACACAAAGGCCATGCTTTTGTCGGGGAGGTGGAGACGTAAATACATTTGTCAGGTTACCTACAGTGTGAACTCGACGGATGTCATTTTGGTCATTCAGTGCTCAGATAAGTAGGAGATCTTGTTGGATTGCTTCCATTTTTGGTGCATGTTTACCCCCTTTTTTCAACCTATAAAAGATCAGAGATCATATGAGGGATTTTTTTTTCCCATATAATTATCAACCTAATATGGGAAAAATATTGCAACCTGAAATAATTTAAGACCTTAGATGATTCTTTTTTCAGAAGCACACTATTTTGTCTGCAGCAATCTCAAGATGACTTAAATGCCGATAGAGGATTTGCAGTTAACCAGATCTGTCAGTCAGGTCTGGAGCCATAATTAGCATCCAGTAGAAAGCTTGCTGCAATAACTGCCACATACATAACAGTAGAAAATGGGGACATATATGAAAAAAGATGGTTTTAGTGTGGATTTATATATATTCTGTGATAGTAATGGAGGTTTACTCTTTTAAAAGGTCAGGTCATGGTTCAAGCCAATTAATTTTTATGATCTGTTGTCTGATTATGTCTGAGGGAAGAAGCGGGTCTAGCTGTGCCAACAGGTGGTCTCGAAGTCTGTGCGAAAAGCCTCTCATTGTAGAGATTAGCCAGACACAATTATCGTTGAAATGGGAATAACTGCACGCGCTTTCAGACAGTTGGAATTCATAGTGTTGTGCACGGAAACACTCTTCAAAAATTGCAAAAGTTGTTACGTAAAGACTGAAAAAACAGATGCTGCGAGACAGACAGAATTTTAAATGCAGCCTATTTCACCCATGCACATCTGGCCTATTGCTATGGGAAATTGCTGCAAAAGTTAGATTGTCAGTTTAAGTAAACTCAAAAAATTGTTAGACATAGCCAAGTCCACTCCACGAACTCCGAGAGGTATGGCTGGAAGGGGTTTCAGATGCTGTTCGACCATCCGACAAGCGCTTTGGTAAAAGCAAACTGAAACCCGAAGTGGGGTGTTAATACAACACAGAGGGCTGCATTGGTTCGGGAATGTTGTCCAAGTTACCGGTGAGACAATAAAACACAATCCTTGAGGTCTAGCCGGAATAAGCATGTATGTGGTTCGCACACGCAGCTCCCTGCTGGAGGACATTTGGTTGTGACAAGGACGACCCCGTGTTTTTATGGCGGAGCCCTCTGCGTTGGCACCCCTGACGCGCTGACAGAACGACCCCATTCAAATGAATAAGTGGGCTTTGGTCTTTCACGCAGAGCCGGGGTCTGAGAGCAGCCTAAGTCGTTAGCCCTAATTACCGCTCCAGAAAATTCTGACTTTTAGCTTGAGAGGAGTCAGCTCAATTACCTCAGCCGACTGGTGTTGTTTAACTGACAAGCAGAGAGTTTTGGTGATTACCAACGAATATCAGTGTTGATGAGAGCTAGTCAATGGGTAATCAATGGGTAAAAAGACGTTAACACTCCTTTAAGTGGGAAATGTTGACTGAAATGGAGCCTTTTATACCTTAACAGGTCACGGGTTAGAGGTGCCGCCGCTGCCTCAATGAATATTAAAGCACATAAAAATTTCACTATTATTAACCTCAGAGTAGGCGCTGCAACCTCATCCTGCTCCTGGGCTTTTTCAGTATGTTGCTATGTCTCGACAACGCCGGACGCTTCTGTTGTGTCTGTTAGATCTATAAGTAGTTGTTGTGTTTAGTCTTAAAGACAGCTGCTGTTGGTTTCTGTGCTGCTTTCGGCCATGTCTCTCTTGAGAAAAGATCCCCGCTCTCAGTTGGACTAAACGGGATAAATAAAGACACAAAAAGGTACAAACACATAATCCCAATAATCCACCTTTTTCTTCTATCCCTTGGTTTATCGCTACCTCTAATGCTTATATAATGACAAACTTTTTTTTTTTTTAAATTTTGAGGTCTTTGATGTTGAAGCCTTATTACCTTGGAATATCTCTTTTCTCTACGGATTCACTAATGCCATGTAACCCAAACTCAGGGTTTTTATACACGGGAGTTGCATCAGTAGATGTCACTGAACAAAGCTGACAGAGCATGACCTTTACCGGAGTTCTGAGGTTACTGTTCTCATGCAGAGGAAGTCAAAATAGATGAGTGGATTAAGTGAGAGCCGGTCTCCCCGGAGACTCATTAGAATAGGAGAGGAATAAGGGGAGAGAGAAAAAGGACCGATCCCAGCTGGACCGACTTCCCTTCACATCTGACCTCATCGCCTGGAAAGACCTAACGGACGTCCATCCGCCCAGGTACTCAGACCAGACAGCAGAAGGAGGTTACGACGCTGCTCCGCGTATCAAAGTCGTAGGTGTTTATTTGAATGTGAAAGCAAAACCGCGGCAGGTGTGTATACAAGTTTACAGAAGAGTTACTTACCTCCACCGAGGAGGTTAAGTTTTCACCCATGTTTCTTGTTCGGTTTGTTTGTTGCTTTACTCGGCAGCAGGACTACACAAAAAGTACTGAACCGATTTTTACGAAACTTGGTGGAGGGATGGAGCACGGGCCAAAGAGGGAACTAATTAGATTTTGGTGCAGGTCCACAAATTATTTTTATCCTTTTATTTTTTATCATTTTTCCCAACATTTCATCAAAATCTGGCCTTGGTTGATGTATGCACTCTTCTTCTTTTCTTCTTTTAACACTTGTTCTAGTTTAGAAGAGTCACTCAGTGGCTAAACCATTCTCCAGTCAACACTTCTGATGCAATATATTCTGTAAGTAAAAGTACTGACAAATTGGAGCACAACTAAATTTTTTTATAATTATTGATCCCTTGTTTATTGTTGATTTTAATTTTAATTGTGGATTGATTATTCATTAAACTTTAGAAAAACAATAATGATATAATGATAATAACTTCCAAAAGCCAGACATGATATCTTTAAATTGCTTGTTTTAACAGACCAACAATCCCTAAATGTAAAAGTATTTCATTTACAGTGATACAAAACAAAGCAAAGCCACAAATCCTCATAAATCTTAGCTGCCTTAAAAGCCAAATGCCAAATAAATTGGGGTTCTGAGGCAACTTCTTGAAAATTGATATTAACACATTTAATTTCAATGTGTATTTTTCCTAAACCTAATTGGTCTTCACACATAAGCAAAACTGTGCAGCCTCAGCCATTTACTATTATCCACCTAGGAGCTCTAATATTGGGGCTTTGCTCGGCTATGACGGAGGGAGGTTAGCCCCCCCATAGTTATTGTTTACATATCATGATCCAGTGTAGAAATTTTCCTGTAATAACACCATTTTTCCAACTTCTACTGTGGTGCTGCCTCTAGAGCTGCAAGTATATATTCTATTGTGTTACTTTTTTATTATAATACATAATAACATAACATAATAACATAATAATATTTAAATACAGTGGGTTCAAAAAGTCTCAGAAATTGCATATTAAGACAACAAAGTTTTTCCATAGCTAGTTTCTTGAAACACATTTTGCTCTACACGTAACAGAATGCACAAACAGCATCATAAGAAATACCGTATTGCATCTTTTAATATATAGTATGCTATTATAACATTTACATGTACTATTCATAGGTTAATATATCCTTCAGTGTAATATTCTGTGTTATAACTGCGTGAAAAAAGGCAGTGATAAAAGTAGGACAGACGGTTGGGTTAAGTTTTGAATCGTATATTTCCATTTGATATTTTCAATGCCATTTACAGTTTGTTTTATTCAAGGTTCACGATATAAAGACAACACTACTCACAAACAGAGAATATCTGCAGTCTTACTTAGTCCATCTACAGCATGCAGCAGTGGTCCGGCGTGTGATGGCAGCCATGTGTGGCCCAGATTGTGATGATGTGATGGACGATGTGAGTAATTCTCATTAACTGGGAAATAGCACATTAACATTTATGACTTTTGAAGGAGGTATGATTACCTGCGTTTGCACTGGTCGAAAGCAGCCCCTGTGTGCGAGCACTCTAATTCCCAGATTACGCTATCCTCATATATATATATGCCTTGTGAAAGAGAACACACGACCACTTTATTTCCCGTGCTTCACTGGCACCTCCAGTAAATGCTGTAAATTTTTGGTCCAACTCCTCTTCTCACTGCAACTTCCTCCATTTAGAAGCATCTTTTTTTTTTCCTTTTTCGTCCCTGTACCAGCAACAGGATAAGACTTAAAACCACCATCTAATTTCCCTCTGTCTGCCTCAAACATGTTCCTCTCTTCCAGTGGGTACGGCTCTCTCTGCTCTCTGGGGCCCACAAGTGTCCCAATCCCTTCCTCTGGCCTCGGTTTCTAACCTAGATCAAATGTTAGGCTTTAAACAGCTAAAGTTTGATGTGGATGAGCAACTGCCTATGAAACACTTTAATCTGCAATGCTGTAATGTATTTAATTTCACACCCTCTGATGGTGTTGCCCCTTCTTAGGATTACCCGAGGGAAGAAGGAGGCGGGGGCATGAGGGCAAGGAGAGCGGCGGGGCAGTCACTGAAGCCATTTGCAGGAGAGAACAAGACTTAGGAAAAACGGAGGGAGGGAGAGGCAATCGAGAGCCGTACAAAGAAAGGTGGAGAATGAGAGTAAAGATGAAAAAAAAAGAATGATGCAAGAAGGAATTTGCAGAGACAAAAAAGCTGTATGTCAGCAGAGAGGAGAGCGAGAGTCCGAAAGAAAAGACTGAGGGGGGGGGGCATGGCGTTTCTAAAACCGGGGCAAAATCTCGCCACGGAGCTGGCTTCACAGAGGAAAAAAAGAAGAATGCCACTTTACAATTTTGAATGCTTGTATTCAAATAGTAGGTCGGAGCTTTGGAGCCCGAAAGATGCAGCTATATCTGCATTGTCACACACACCCCCCCCCTGCTTGGATAAGGGGAAAAGACACCCTGGCAAATCCCATTGTCGAGCTTGGGAGCTTCATAAAAGTTAAGGAGCGATGGATATAGTCTTGGCCCCCTTATGAGATGAGGATCTATCTGGCCCGGCTTCGGAAGCCCTAGACGCATACGCAGGGATATTGGAGGCAATAATTCCCTGGGACGGGAGCACACACAGGCTCCTTTATATCGCCCCCTAATATCCAATTTACGGGCTCAGGCCCTCCGCCAGAGCAGCCCCCGAGAACTTAGAATGCACAAACGCCAGCGTGAGATGGAATTAGGGCCAAGTTCTCTTTTCTTCTGTTTGCCAAAAGTTTGAGGCTTACAGAAATATGAAACTGCCCCCCCCCACCCCCTTCTGTCCGTTAACCCACTTCATCCATTAAATAGACAAGGAACTGAAAGCAATAAATAATTTGGGCTTGGGATGGAAAATGACTTGATGTTGTGTGGTTTTGGTTAATATATGGCGGACTTTTCCAACACAGTGAGTAGGAAATGTTGTAAACAAGCATCACTGATTGGAAATAATACACAGTTGTTAAACATATTGTTTTTTTTCTTTGAAATTTGTCAGGCTGGGGGCATTGTGGCCGTGCCAAAGGCTGTAAGTGAGAGCAGCTCGATTATTCGGAGGAAAGAAGAAAATGCAGAGGGGTGAGGGGAGTCTATCATGCTTAGATGAGTGGGGATTTATTTAGGTTTTGGGTGAAAAAGTAAAAGTTAGAAAATGTATACATGCTTAAGAGGCGTGATATTCCCCCTCTGCTGATCTCCTTATCCTCTCCTTAGCCTCCCTAAGCGGTATGTGGTACACACACACACTCTCACACACACACAAAACACACACGCACATACACACAGTGACTTTCCCTCCGCTATTGCTGGATGAATCTCCCGTGAACCTTGCCAGCCTCCCTTGCTTGTGGATGTATTTACTCATAACAAGGGCTTAGGCCAATAAGAATATATGGTGATTTATACTGTGACCAGCAGGGGATTGTGTTGCCCTGATGCTTTAAGTATTTTACACTTTGCTAAACTCTGACACCTCCATGGATAAAATCCGCCATTTGTACCAGCCCCTTCTCCGCCTCCTCACAACTCTGCACAAAGCAACAACAAATCAGAGCATGATGGAACCTCGACAGGACATGGAAACGGGGGACGGTTCGTAACCAACTTACACTTACGCTTTTGAGTCAGAGATACAGGAAACAATGATGCTTCTGTCCCGTTATATCCCTGGGCATTAAACAACTTATACTTAAAGACAGAAAAGTATAATATAATGAAAAAGTGCCCCAAAACTTTGTATGTTTACGTACAAGTGACAAAGCCCTCTAGTTACCATAGTAATTATGACTTTGGTCCATTGGGAACAAAAGAAGATGCAGGTGTCATTATTATAGAGCGACCAAGTCAGCATAAAGTGGACGTCGGGGTGGATGAATGGGGTCAAAAAACCACTGGATTTTAAGGCTGGAAATCGCTGTTATTTTCCCTTTTGGAACCAACTGGCAGTGTTGGTTTCTTTTAACCATGGTCACGGTTGTTCTCCAAACTAAAACAAGTGGTTGTTATGGTAGGATCATGGTGAAGGTCCCTTAATCTTAACGTAACACATCTTGCAAAGCCATTGTAACTCAAACCATGATGTTTCCCCGCACCTAAGTTGTTTTTGTGTCTAACCACACCTTAACCAAGGCATTGTAAGTTCCACTGGGGCATCAGATCAGAAAAAGCTTCCACTGTATGTGTCCTTCTGGAGGCCAGGGTCCAACAACCCATTTAGTCATTTCATTCAGATTACTGGTTGTGTGAAGGTCAACACAAGAACAATGGGGTTTCTTTGCATGAACTTCCATTAATCCAATGGAAAAAAATCATTATTCGATTAACTGTACATCTGAACAACAGAAAATTAATCATCAACACTTTTGCTGATCCGTAATTCATTGAAGTAATTTATAAACCAAAAACTGCCAAATATTTTCAGGTTCCACTTTCTAAAATGTGAGCAATCAGTTTTTCACTGCTTAACATTGTTGTAATTAAATATCTATGAGCTTTATACTTTTTTGAAAACGTCATTTTGGGTTCTGCGAAGCTTTGATTGTGTCATTATTCAGTATTTTATTGTATTTTATTGACCAAGCAATTGATCGATTAATCAAAAAAGATTTGGCAATAATGAAAATTAGATATATTTGTCACCATATATGAATACAGGGCTCTTATATATTTGCTTATCACGTCACTTTATAGGTTGTGTTTTATCAAATATAACAATAATTTAACTGAGTGAAATTAGACAGACAAGCACAAAAATATCAACTAAAATTCATCATCTAAAACCCTTTATACAGCAATGATGTAACATTCTTTAATTGTCTGAAACCAACTTGTAACCTCAGACAACCCCTGATGCTGACGATTCATCTCCATCGAAATCTGTCTCCGTCTTAATTTACCAGGTCATTCCGGCCAAACTCTCCAAATGGCACCGCATTTGAGAACCCGCCGCGGATATTATCCATCTACCCTCCCCGAAAGGTCAAGCAGAGTGTGCCCGAGTCATAAAAATCCCCCATCTCATTATTTGAGCATTTCTCCGACCGGTGGCAGGGGCGCAGTGCGGTGGAAATGGAATGATATATCGGAGCTGGTCAATAGTCGATCTATAATGACTGTGTTGTTGAGCTTTCACTTTAGAATAATTTATATCTCTCCTGATCAATAACTAATCTTGGGCATAGTCAGCGCTGAAATAAAGAGGAGAATGATGATGGTGGGGGGGGGGGGCTCTGCTGGAATGTGTGGGAAACTGATGCCCCCCGCCTCCCGTCTCATACACACACACACATTCACCAGCAAACCCACAAGTCTCTGGCAGTCAGTAGATCACCACAAAACCTGAAAAGTTTGGGCTGGAAGTGTACTTTTTTTGAGGGAGATTGATTTTGTGTTATACTATAATAGTTCAGATTTAATTAGTTTGATAAAAGTGGTCAACCTCATTATTTTTCTGTGCGTTTGTTTGTAATAGTGTGTTTAAGTCTGTGCATTTCCTGGTGTGAAGTGTCTCTGTGTGTCTCTGTGCCTTATATGTTTATGTGTGTACCTGTGCGTGCGTGTGTGCGCGTGTGTGCGCGTGTGTGCGTGTGTGTGTGCGCGGGGTTGTGTGTGAGTGTTGGCCTGTGGAGCTGAGGGGGCTGAACCCTCTGCCCTCAGATTAGCCCCTGGTTGATAGGATTAGGCTCTAATGACTGGGACTTGGAAGACAAAGGGAGTTTCTGCAAAGAGGCTTAGATATGGAAGAATTAGCAGCAACCTTCCATTGCTCTTTCTTTCTCTCTTTCTTGCTTTTCTCCTGCCTTGTTCACTCCTTCTTTCCTTCCCTCTCTGTCTTTATGACCTTTCCTCTCATTGTCTCTTGCATACACATTGTCACTGGATCTCTTGTAACTCTCTAATGCTTTTTTTTTCCAGCTGTTTCCCTCTGGTCATATGACAAGTTTGAGCACTTCACACACCTGAAGTTGTGTTAAAAATACAGCGATACTCTGCATTTTCTTTCATAAGCAAGCATTAAAGTCGCAGACTTGGTCTTCATATTTAAAATAAAAAAAGGACTTTCATTTCCATTTCAGAAAATAGCTGACCCACCCTGTAGTGCATTTTCTGTGCCAGCTAGCAGTCTGGGCTTTACTGCATTTTATCAATTGGTGTTATAAATTTAAGTCTGTGTCTAAAATTCATTTTTCTGCTTATAAATATTATATCATTGCCCATAACAAATCAGACTTTGTCCTTATGTAGCATTTATTTCTACGTCTAGCTTTTCTAAAAAAATTCTTCTGTACAAAGCAAAGAGCCAAAAAAAAAAAAATTTTTTTCAACATATTAAGGAAAGATTAACAGGAGAAGATGACAGCAGATGTAAATTCTTCAGGAGTCGGAGTTCTTCGCATTTACTCCAGAAAAACTCTCCAAATTTTTAGCTCTCGGAGGGAGAATCAAACATCTTGAAGCTCTTTGATACGATTCAGTGCCGTCAAATCACCGTCAATAGCGAGTAGTGCCACTGTGCCAATAGGTCTGCTGTTTTGGGGGTTTTTTGTTTTGTTTTTTTTCGATAGTCGGCCCTTATTAGCCCCTATGCTAAATGGTCTGATGCGCCGAGGCCCCTGCTCAGGTTCTAATTGCCCCGGTCTCAGATGCTCTTCGAGAGGACGCGCCAGCCGAGACGCAGCACAACAACAGCAAGAGAGAGGGATTTAGGAGATTTTCTGCCAGCTTACGTAAGAAGAGAGGAGAGCGGCTCCTTTTCGGTCAGAGATGAGAGGCTGCATGTGTGTTTGTGTGTGAAAAGATAAAACCACTGGTGGATGAAACCATTAGAGTAGTATTGCCCAATAAGCCGTCGTATTTTAATTTGGGGCAGAGCGTGTGTTGTGTGTGTCGTGTTTGGAGAGTCTTTGTGCGCCTTGCAGTGCGAGGCCGCGTTAGTGATGCCTGTGAAGAGGAGGGGGAAAAAAACGGCTAGGGGGAGAGCGGCAAGGAGCCCAAAACTAAAGGAGGGCGGGGTTGGAGGTTGCGATTTGTTTGGGAAGTCATGTATGGTGGTGTGAGTCCGAGGACCGAGTGTTGGTTTACTGAGCCCCAGCTGGGCTCTAATCCGGCTGACTTTCGTAAACCTGACTGGGCAGAGCAGGCGAAAGCACTGGCTTTAGCACGAAGGAAGCACTGTGAGGTTGTCCGCAAGCCAATCTGCTGTCAGGCCTAATCCAGTTATTGGACTGTTTACTTAGTTTATTTAGTTTCTTGCCAAAGTCATCACCTTAAGTTCATTTTTTAGAAAAATAAAGGGCCTAATCTGTGTAGGTGTTACTGTTTCATCACCCAAGGATGTAATTGACCTAGTAAAAAAAAAAAAACAACTGGTGGATGTTTAATTTTGCAGTTTTAATTACTCTCTGGTAGTGTTTTTTTTCATCTAATTTTAAAGTAAAACTGTCCCAAATACCCCTGGAAAAGGTAATAAAACATGCACAATAAATCACTAATTAGCAGACTAATTTAGCTTGATGTGTTAATACCCGACTTTGATTTCTCGATGAACAGTTCAAAGCCCTGGATGCGGAGGTGGGATCTGTGGACCAGCTCTGGTCCACATGTCCGAGGCCGCTGCGCGCAGAAATCCTCAAAGCCAAAATCAACTGCGTTCACAGTGTAATGACGGTGACATCATGCAGTTTTCCTAACTATCCCCTGAGTTATGTTGAGTCCAATTTGCCCTAAAATGCTTACATACATACTCAAAAAGTGCACACACAGACGCACAAGTCACATCTATGAACATGGGCACACACACACACACACACACACACGCCTCCCCTGCGTCGTACCCTCGCAGCCTTTTGGCTTTTATCTTGCGCTGGGCAGTAGATGAGGACCATATGCAGCCTCGGTGCAATTACAGTGTGGTGAATTGGTAGAACAACAAGAGGGCGTTTTAACGGAGCAGTAAATGCAGGTAAGGGCCTTTATTAAGCCAGATCAGGTTGCACTGATGTTGTCAGCCGGAGACTGGCTCTCAGACGGGCTGCGAGTGTGCCTGTAGGTGAGTGTGTGTGTGTGTTTGTTTGCATGACGCCATATATGCATTTCGGAGTCGTCGGAGTACCAGGGGAGACTTTCACCTGTGTTTCTTTGAGGAGGGTTTGGGTCTGGGGACTGACAATGCGACTTTCTGCTAGAGCATGTGTGAGCGCATGCACACAGTCTACCTGTCTGAACGTCCAGAGGAAATTGCATGTGATCTATGAGCGGTTTTGGACATGTGACCCCCCCCCCCCCCCTCCCAAATCAGACCCAATTGGCAAAGGGTCAATCTCTGAAATGTTAATGTGTGGCCCAGTGATGCTGACTCCCTCGGGAGACTCAGATTAACCCGTGTTCCTCCTAAATCACTTGTATATTTATGTCAAATTTCCACAGGTAAGAACAATATGTTTTTGCAGGCACAGGTCAAAAAATATTTGCAAATAATTCTAGCACTTAGTCCGACTAGATTTTTGTCATAGATAGGCAACGGCAGGGAAGTACTACAAGATATACTTATGCAGTACAGACCCATTCGGAGTACTTTATTCTCATACCTAACATATTGTTTGAGTGTTCTTCTTCATGCATTAATGTGTAGGCACCATTTTAATGTATTAACCAGTCGACAAGGAGCTAATTTTAACTACTTCATATGTCGTTGGGTAATTTAATCTATAAAAATGCATCATGTTTAATTTCTTTATCATACATATGATGTTGATGACACATTTGAAAGTAACTAGTATAGTGTCAAATAAATGTAGTGAAGTAATGACTACAGTTTTTACCTCTGGAGTTGACGTATTAAGGACCATAAAATGGGACGAAGTAATTTAGTGCAGAACTTGAGTAATGGATAAGTTATTTACCCCCACTCCGGATAGTTTCGCAGATAGGTCGATCTAACTGGGTTCTGTGCTGTGAAAATGCTGTGACACTTTAGATGTAGAGAATGTTTGACTTTAGGTTAAACTCAAGAGTTCAGTGAAAATAACAGGAACCAGGAACATAAACCCCTCGTGCAATGGAGGTTTGGTGGTGAGGAGCGAGTCCAGGCACGAAGTAATCACTGCTAACATGTCTCTCTCTCAGAAAACACAAGTGGTCAGCCGCAGCTGTTCTGTTTCTGTCTTTGTTGAATTACAGAAATATTTAGAGTCTGTTTTCCAGTTCAGTTTTGTTTATTCAAAAGCAGCTTATCTAAACTGAATTGATGTCATATAACTTGTGCAAAAACCTCATCTCACCAAATCTTTTCAGAGACGGAGAAAAACCACCTGTTTTTTTGTTGTTTTTTTTCTTTATTTGAGATTATGGTATTTTCTTCACTTTGAAGTCAAACCAGTCAAAGTTTAGACCTTTTTCTCACCTCAGGATAATTGTTTGAAAATTATTTTTTGTTGTGGAAAAGCAGTATTTACATAGGTATTTATATTATATTACTTTAAACCAGGTTTTGTATATGTTTAGAAAAAATAAAAAGAGATCACTTTACACTGACAGAAGTCTTTTCTAAAAAACAGTAGAAAATACAGTGAGACCTTCTTAGTACAGTTTAACCTCAATGAAAGAGTGAACTGTGTCAAACGAGGAGTGTAATTCCTGGATTAAAAAAGGAGCGTACAAAGAAAAGTACACCAACGCTTGCAGACAGATTTCTTGGAAAAGAAAACAGTATATGGTAAAGATTTAAGGTACATGCTTTATAATTCATGGAATCTCAATGACAATGTAATGACTTTTTTTTTCCAGAGTTTATATAATATATTACTCTTTGAGATAGAAATCTTCAGATTTACAGGTTCTGTCTGCATTTAGAAATTCAAGGATGAAGTTAAAAAAAAAAAAAGGAAGGAAGAATAATTATCTGAGGCAGGTGTGGTATAATGTGTGATAAACAAAGGCGGAAGGAAGGAGCGACAGAACAAAGAGTATAAAGATAGAAGTGTCAAACATTAGCGAGTGCCAAGTCGTCTGTTGTTGTCTTTTGATGGTTATGACACTTGTTATAATTAACAAAAGCTAAGTGGAATAAATTTACAACAGATCACGCTGCCTTCAGTTTTTGACAGTTTGTATGTGGGCTTAGAGGAACTTTTCACGGAAAACAAGTTTGTGTTGCATTGTTTGAAAAGCCTCAGTGGATTTTTTTTTTTCTTTTATTATTATTATTATTACAAAGGAGTAGAACAATTGCTTCCATTTACTGCAGTGGAGCCGCAGTCGGTGCACAGCAGAGGCAGCCCTCTGCACTTCACCGTATCTCTGACATTTGTTGTTATGACAGGAATTTATGCTTTGAAAGCTTCTTTATGAGGATCCTGCAGAGTCGCGCAGCGTACGGGGGGGGATCTCAGATGAGATGATGTGACCGCTGACCTCTTCATGAACTTCGGCGGAGATAACTTTGTTTGGGAGAGATGGCTGCAGGTTCGCTAGCAACCGCTGCAGTCAATCAGTGTGTTTGGTAATCTGATTCACCGCTGCCAGGGCGGACGGGTGCCCCGCTTCTGAGCCAGAGTACAAGTCTCTGTGCTGATACGCCAAAATATTTGCTCTCAGTTCCATCTCAGGCATTTTTACCCACTGATTAGAATTTATTTTGAGGCCTACTACATAACAACCTGCCCTTTTTAAAAAAAATTTTAAGCATATTGTCAAGTTGTCTCATACTGACAGACGAATCATGACCCAAGCCAAGTTTAGATGAGCTACAGATCGTTCAAAAACCGCTGACCGACATGTGCAGAATGGCACACATTTAAAATCCTTTCACTGGTCGTCTGGTTGTTTTAGAAAAGATTTAGAGAATCTGTTATTGCTTTTCAAACCAGTAGCAGCCTCGTGGCCGAATTCATGTCAGTCGCGATACCCCCCTCCCGGGTCAAGATTAAGACCAGTGAGGAAGCTGCTTTTACTCTGCATGGTCCTCGCTTCTGCAGCGGTCCACCAGAGGACCTGAACGCACCAAAATCACGTGGTAATTTTAAATGAAGTCGTTTTTTTAGCTGCGTATTTACATAGACTACAGAATTTTATTATGAACCGACATTTTAACCGATTTCTCTTTTCTGTTCTCTGGCAGTGCTGCATTTGTTTTTGTTTAGTTCATTCAACATTATGAGAAGGAGGGCATTAAATCACACACATAGCAAAAATGTTAAGGATGACACAACAAAGTCCACAACTTATGTCCGTGGAAGTCCTTACCTATCCACTACCTTTTATTACCTGTCATCTAACATATTTTACTTAATGTCTTATCATTATTGTTGGTACTGTCACTGTTTATTGAAGTTTGTGTTCCTGATGAATTCATATTTCTATGTTTGTGGTCCAGCTACTGTATTTATTTTGTATTTTAGCATTTATATATGGAAACCCTTTATATTACAATCTGTTAAAATAAGTTTGAATTGAGAATTTGAATTGAAGAAGCCTGTTAAAGTTTAATTTGAAACACAATGCGCATATATTGGCAAATAATTAATTAGCTATTAATGTTTCATAAAGCTGAACTCCATCAAAGAGGCAACTGAAACGTTTGAGGTTTTTACATTCATTGACTTAATCTATGAGTACTGCGCAGTGGTTTTGTGGTGTGTGTGAGTGTGAGACGACTGTGCTTTCATGGTGACCATGTGTTTACTGCAGGCCTAGAGATGCACATTAACCACAAGCCAAGTGCTGGTTGTGGTAAAGGTATTTATATTCCACAGGATGCTTGGGCAAGAAACCGGCCATCATGTGGAGGAATGGTTTTGCTCTGAAAATCAAAAAAAAAGGGGGGAGGGCATTTGTCTTCAGCTATAAAGCCTGAGGAAGAAATCAGCATCATCATCTGTACCTGACCTCAGATATTTGTCATTTTCAAGAAACATCCACGAAGTAACACAAGCACAAGATATAAGGGCTTCTAAGCCCTTGGTTGTCAAAATAAAATTCCTTATGCTGAACAAAAATACACATCCTCTGCATAATTTCGAGCACTAAACTTTAAGTAACAGTTAGTGTATATTCATATTGTGAACAGTGTTTTAAAAACCTGCATACATGATGCTTAGATTTAAGAGAAAGTTTCAGATGTTACTTCCCAAAATTGATAATTAGGGGCTTGGAATCTTGATGTTATATGGAATATTAGTTCAGTGGTTTAAAACCTGAGAAAAAAAATGTATTCATCAATTTAAAGCTGAATAATCTGTCATTTGAAATATGCAGTAACCATCAGGACACAGTCACCAAATTAAAACTCCTGAGACACCAACTTTCAAACCGGTAACGTTCTGCCCGCGGGGCTGTAACAGCCGCATTCTTGAAGATGTTGCTCTGCGAAGTTCGGCGAGCATTTCCCGCACAGGCCGAGTTTCACATGTTGAATCGAAGCCCCTCCGTGTGGCTCCCCGAGTAGCTAATGTCGGAGGTTTCTTGCTGGTTTATTACCACTAGGCAATGCTGTGCTCCCAGGCCACTCCTCGCGCTCCAGCTCCAAACTCACACCCATCCAGGAGAAGATGAGTCTTCACACCTCTTCTGCAGCCGTCCCTCACTCCTCTCTTCCTATCACTCTGCCCCCCCCCCCAAGTTTTATAGCCCGGCTCCAACACCCAGCTTTTTCCACTCCTCATCGTTGTTCTTCATCTCCCCTGCTTTGCCTGCTTTCCTTTTTTCCTCACTTTCCCTCACTGCCTCCCTCCTCCCCTCTCTTTCCAAGGTGCTGATCAATTCACAGTCTCTGTGGGAGGTGTGACAACCCCCCCCCCCCCCCACTCACCCATCCATCCACTACCACTCATTCCCCTCCACCCTGACTGGTGTGACTGGCCGACACATGACAGCCCTTACCCTTTCCTCAGCCAAAACCCTTCACCTCTGGATTTTTGGAGGAGATCATCATCATCATGTGATGGTGGTGGTGATGATGAGGATGATGATGATGATGATGATGATGATGATGATGGCAATACTCCTTTCCTTCTGCTCTTCCTCTTCTCACTCCACCCTGTCTCTCCCTCTCTCAGCAGAAGTGTCTCCGACACCATTAGCACACCTGAAATAATAGCGGTGGTGACAAATGCTGCTGGAAGGGGAGTGCGAGAGACACTGGGGGAGAGAGAAGGAGAGAGATAGACTGAGAGGTAAGGAGGTGTGTGTGTGTGTGTGTGTGTGTGTGTGTGTGTGTGTGTGTGTGTGTGTGTGTGTGTGTGTGTGATGGAGTGATGAGCTCTCCGTCTATCTGTGAAGTTAATTCAGACTCAGCAGCCTTTCAGGGTAAAAGTGGAGCTGCTGACCTGGTGGTCGGTGGCACAATGTGAAAATTGACTGGCAGCGCTCAGCACAGCTATTATTGCAGGCCTCTGCTGTGCATCTATTTGTGTGTGTGTCTGTATGTGCGTGTACACGGGGGCTCGATTGAACGTCTGCTTTTATAAGTCCATATATGCACACATCTGATTCCACACAGTTCTCACTCTATAGGAAAGCAGCTGTTCATCACATATGTATCTATAGGTGTGAGCCAGCGGTGTCGGCGTGGCTGTCACATCCAGGCGGCTCTCGTGTCTGTTCAGGTTCAGTGGTTTGCAGCTTCTTTATCACACATGCAAACGCTCACATTAATGCAACACCTACACATCGACTGTTCGGAGAGAAAAGCAGCAGCGGTTTTCTTTCTTTCTTTTAGGGTTCGACAGAGCCAAACAAAGCTTTAAATGATATTATTTTTATATTTAAACATATTATAGTGTTACACAAAACATCTAGAAAGGAGATTTTTTTTAAAAAGCACCTGACTTTGGTTTTATTTGTTCACGAAAACTAAATCTTAGACTTCCATCTTTGGAGTTTTTGCCATTATTTGGATGGTTGTTTTTTTTGTGTTTTGTGTGTTTTGTTTTTTTTTTAATAAATGCAGATATGTTTGAGTGTCACTTGGAGCTCAAAAGAATATACATATGTCACATTGAAGGTGATTGCAGCTATAGAAATAATTAAATATCCTTATTCTTTATTGAGTAGAAACAGTTTCAAATCTAGTTTCAAATTTGAAAAACACATAGAAACTAGACACCCTGGACATTTGCAAAATAATAACAAAAAGCGACACACAAAAAGACAAATGGCAAAGCTGTATATGTTTTATTAGCATGTTTAATTATTTACAAAAACAAAGATCATGAGAAATAAAACAAGTAGTTTCTTTATAGATTCAAACAGTGTGTTCTGCATTTAGCGCATCACTTAGAGGAAGATAAGAAACACTGGCAGGAGAAGTTGGTAAAAGGTTTAATGGTGGATTTCTAATGCAGGGTTTTACTTGTGCATTTAATCTTAATTACCTGAGCAGGACCTCTCCCTCTGCATTTCTGCAGCGGGTGTAATTTCCAACAGCTCCGGTAGAAGGCGCAAATGATTAAGCATTAATGTGTGTGAGAGGCGAGAGCTGCTCGGATTAACATTAGGGCCAAGCTGCAGGGTCCAGCAGAAGTGAACACTCCCAGAGGAAAGAGTTGCCCTTGATTTAAAAAGAAAAGTAACCGTCTTCATGGTATAAATTTTTATTACTGCGATAGATTATATTATTGCCACAATACCATTACACCACAGCTGCAATTTTACCCCATTAACCACAAAGGCAACGTGTTTCTCGTGGTGTTTTCTCTGCCACTCAGTTATTCTCTCGAGATTTTAATGTCACTCTATGAACAAAAAAAACAAAAAACAAAAAAAAACCAAAAACCAAACAAATCATCAAAGTTTCGCCCAAAAATCGCACCTCATCCCCCGTCACACTAATCTGAGACGAACTGTAAATTAAAATAATTCACCACACTTTCATTAATTAGTAACAATTTGAAAACGGCGATGGGGGATCAGGGGTTTAACGCATGTGTGCGCTTCCCATGTGGCACTGGATCTTACACGCACGCTACCTCATATTACAGCTCATTACACTCACTTTTTTAAGACAAATCTCCGAGGCAAGAGAAGTCATTTGCTTGTACAAAGCCGAGTGCCCTCTTTTTTTTCCCTTTCCCCTGACTGAATAATTTCAGACCGGAGCTCCAAGCGCCTAAACGCAGCCTAATGAACCCGGCTGGATGCCCTGACAGGCGATAATACAACCAGTAGTTTTCATATAATGAGATAAACTGTGAAAACTTTTTGCAGCAGCCCTTTCTGTCTGTGCCTATGTGCTGCTGCAGTGACACTAAGCAGAGAGAGACTCGGTGGCCTTTCTTTCTTTCTTTCCTTTTTTTTTTGCAGATCCCAACACGTCTGGGCGCAGAGCTGCGGGGCTGCAAAAAAGTTTGACCTCAGTTTGACTCCTCGGGCTGCCAGTTGCTCCTTGTTCCTTCAAACAGCCACGGACACGCAGTGATGGGGGGGGAGGGGGTCAAAGGGAGTCGGACAGTGATTCACATCTCTGACCTGGAGATATTTTTCTTACAAATTATTAGTCAAAACTGCACGGATTTAAAAATCAAACACAAAAACAAAAAAGCATGTCCAAATTTGCGTAATTTGGCTATAATGACATTTCTCTGGGCTAAAAATAACTGGCGGTGACTAAAAATAGTGAAATGTGACAAAGTGAGTGACACGCATCCCAGACACTGAAGTTCTGCTTCCATGAACTGTAACATAGAGGCTCCAGCTTGTCTTTTGTCGTCGAGGCGCACAGGCCATCTGATAACGCCGCCGTCTGTCTCGGCCGCAGCAGAAAGTGCTGTCAATTGCCGTTCCGCCGTTTGAAAGTCATACCTGCTGATTTTATTGAGAGCACTCGAAGCATTACCGTCAACGCAAAGCAGATTAAACAGAAAATGACGGTATTTGCGCCCCCCTCCCTTGCTCTCTTCCAGGATGCCAAAATGCATTGACCCTCACGTAAAAAAAGGGAGAGAAAGTGGAGTTCCAGTTTGCTTTTATAGACCCTAATTGAAGTAGCTTAATTGCTTTATAATGCCATAATAGTCATTTTACAGTGGGCAGGCGCTGATGTGGTCTCCTCTCACGTCAATATAACCTTACTTCTTCTCTTTAGTGGCTCGCTGAAATTGTGCGTAGCCTTTTTGGTGTAGTGAGCTGCGCTATCCTGTTTGTTCCGCACAAGTTTATAAGACAGTGGATTAAAAACATCAGCTTCCCCTTAAATTAATGATAAGGTCCCTTCAAGAAAATGCCTCGGAGGTAATATTAAGCTTTTTTTTAATAGTTTGATATGGCGTAAAAATAAAAAAGGGACTAAGAGAAGGGCAGCGTGTACTCACCAATAAATAACGGAATCAACTAACTCGATGGGCGCGTAACAGCGTGTTTTTTGATCCGGCGTCTTCCGTGCGTAAAAGTCCGCGCGTCCTGCGCCGCTTCCCTTTCTCGCTCCTTCTCTCTGCTGTCCGCTCCCCGGAGCCTCGCCGGCCGGACTGCGGGAGGCTTTGATAGTCATTTCGTGGCTGTAAAAAAAAAAGACTGTCCCATCGGCTCCCACCGCTCGGGATGCCTTTCCTCTTATTATTTTTTTTTTTGCCACAGGAATCACCGCCGAAAGTGTGAAGCCGCATTATTATGTTATGACACCGTTTCTGGCACCGGGGGCAGATGATCGATGACTGGACGCACTGCAACGGGTGGGAGAGGGAGAGAGAGAAAAAAGAAAACCCTCTTCAAACAGGCTGTCACCGAGCAGCAACACGTTAAGAGCATGATCAGGAGATAATGTGGCTCCTTTACACACTCTTCATTCATGTATGATGAGCTGAGGAAAATAGAAAAATTAAAAAAAAAAAAAGTTGGGTGAGGTTGCTGATCATCGTGAAGGAAACAACAACAGAAACAAACAAAAATCTGTTGGAATTTCTGGAAACGTCTCAGAATAATCCTACCCACGCAATTTATCCCCCTTTTAAAATAAATCTAAATCCCTGTGAGTATCTCATAAATACTCTACACACATTAGTCAATTAGTTAAACTTCCTTACTTTTCTTAATAAAGAAAAAAAAAGATCCACATTAACTAAATGAAACAAGATTCGCGCCCCCTTATATCCCAAGTGAGGAATCATATATAACGAGATAACCACGTAAATCCAAACTATCCTAATTTACATCCACACATTTCTTAGTTGTGTCATTGGTTTTCTTGGAATTACTCGAGAATCCGAGGTTCTCCCTCCATAAAATAGAGCTCATCAATATTTGACCAAACTTTTTTTTTTTTTCTATCTCTGCCCTGCAAACCAGCGAGGGCTCAGGCGAACGGGTCCATTATGAAGAGACAAAAGTTGAGTTAGCTGCTACTCGGAGGGAAGAAAGTTGACGAAACCTTGTTCTAAGTGCGCGTCTGTTTGGTTTGGAGAACTTTAGTCACAGTGTGAGTGCATTTAGAAGTAAGTAATTAAACTGGAGAAGTGAGAAACTGGAGTGTGTGCGTGTGTGTGTGTGTGTCAGAGAGACAAAGATCCTGGTCAAATATTCTGGTGTTTTGCTGAATTTTCAGCCCGCAGAAGTCGACGGAAAACGCAAAGTGCGTGTTTTTTTTTTCTACACGCGGACGACGTTTTGTTATGAGCCCTCTCGCCAATGTGGCCCATAACCTATCAATCAGCCCCGGATCGATCATGCGGGGAGCCAATAGGGGGCTCCCATCCCTGCGCCTCTCTGCCATTGGACAGCCCGGGCAGACTGGAGCGACCCATTCAGCGCTAGTGTGGGGGAGAGGGACGGACGACATCTGAACTGTTATTCAGACATTAGAAAAAAGATGCTTTGAAAAAGCGACTCTAACGTTTTCAGGACTGTGTTAAAAAGAAACAACAACCTCGGCATTCAGACCTACACGGTGTAAAGATAAAGACTCGTCATGCTGCTTTTGCATTAAAAACAATCAAATCTGGAAATGAAATCTTAACAGTGTTTCCAAATAACTTGAAAAAAAGTTGCATTTGTTCTGTTTGTCTGGAGCAAACACTTTTTTGAGCATTTCAGGCAACGCAGCTCCTGTCTTAAATCTTATTTATACTAATAAACAAATACAGAAGTTGAGTATGAGTTAAAAGTGCCCCCCCCTCCAAAAAAAAAAAAACCCAACCTGCAAGACCGGATTCTGGCTACAGTTTACAGTGTGGATTTAATGCAGACATGATGTTGACAGCCTATCAGAGGCCTGGGCTGACTATAAAACTATTCAAATGAGCTGGTTTCAGACCTGTAATTTAACTTTGGGATGACAGAAATGAAATGATTTGGTTATAAATTCCAACCCGGTCCAGACTCAATCTACAGCTCAGGCCGTATACGGCTCGTTATAACGTACCTGACAATACCCTCACATCAAAGTTGAGAGCAGGTTCAGTGTCTCGTAAAGAAAGAAAGAAAGAAAGAAAGAAAAAAGATAAACTGTTTACAGGCGGAGAAGTGGATGACGGAGGCGTCATCCCCGAAATTCAGACGCTCCGGTGTTTACAAACGAGCCCAGACCGGAGAACGAAGTCAGGTTTTATGAAGCCGGAGCCTTAGGTGCATGTTGTGTGTTTACAGCCTACCTGTGCCGTCCCAGCTCTCAGTGCGGCTGGCCGGGCTCTCGGGCTGAGTCCTCCCACCCACCCCCCTCCTCTCCGCACGACTTGCTGCAGCCCGGTGCGTTGTGTAAGACGCGACCTGTTATGGCCACCACTACTTCCGGGTTTCAGCAGTCTGGTCGAGATCCTCCGCTCCTCCTCAGCTCAACACACACATCCATTGTACACAAACGGGCAGGCGGCTCGCTGCACACACGCGCACCCACGCGCACACAGGCGGACGCGTACACACACAGGCACGCACGCACGCACACACACCACGCACGCACGCACGCACACGTATACGCACACACGCGCAGCATCGATCGTGGCTCCTTTAAGAAAGCCTAAGCCAGAATTATCACCCCACCTCCTCTTGATCTCTAGACGCTTTTGCATAAGAAAATCAAGCCGGGAGCCGAGAGTGATCAAAGAAAACGAGAGGAGAGCAGCTTCATTTTTTAACTGTGATTGTGACCATTAACGTTTAGGTGGTGCCGATCCCGTGGAGACGCGCGTCGGACCATCATTCATCCGGTACTTTTGACAAGCCCTCGCGTTTTGACTGACAGGCGGAGTGGCAAAAAGCCATGAGAGTCGCCAGTTCTGTTTGAGGGGCTCTTTTATTTTCACCCTGGTTTGGGAAAAAGGGAGTCTGGCGCCGCTGCCCCGAGGATAGCCGAGGACCTATTCGCCGCGCCTGGGTTAAACTTGCGCAGAGAAGCGGGGGCTGGCTTCACCGTTCCGTGGAGAAAGAAAAAAAAAAAGAAGAGAAAGAAAAACGGCATACGGGATTTTGGCTGAAACATCTTCCCATTTATTTGGATTTTCTTACTTCATTTCGTCTCCACCCTGGCCGCGGAGGGGATTTATCTAAACTGAAAGGACGACCAGGGAGTGAGGAGGGTTATGGCGCAACGGGTACGTAGGGCAATCCCCCCTAAAAGTTTCTCTAAGTCTACTGTGCTTGAATGCAATCCTGCACTGTAACGTGGCTTAATGACACACATACCCGCACGGACACGCACGCACTCGCGGCGAAAGTTTCTGCCGTCTCGCTGACACATGGAGACGCAGCTTCGTGTTTTGTCGTCTTCTGGCACGGCATTACGCACGGCCGCACTCGTCCTCGCTCCACGAACCGGCCCCAGCGAGGGACATCGGAAGCGTGATCCTATCTCACATCGGCTATGTTTTTCAGATTAGTTATGACAGGCCAGTTACTGGAAACGAATTGGGAGGAGGGGGGGGGGGGGCAGAGAGGCAAAACAAATCCCCACATTTCTCATCGGAACCGCTCCGTCAAGGGTTCGTACCGAGCGGAGCGTTTACGAACAAAAACCAAAGAGAAGAAAGGAAAAAAAAAGATTGGTGGTTTCGGCCGTCGGTTCAGCTGCATCGTTTGGCTTCCCTGCTTTAAAGTGTGCTCAAACACGCAATATTAGCATAATGCCAGTGAGGCAGTTTTTAGTAATGAGGTGATGACAAACGCTTTGATTCATACACTCCGGGGCTGCCTCAGAACAGCGGCTGGATCCTCACACGGATAGTAAACAGTCTAAAAAGCAGAGATGTTAGGGACACACTGGGCACATTTAGCTGCTTAGTTTGGCACCGGGGCTGCACCACGCTGGGGTTTGCACCTCTTCGCCTTCAGGGTCGAAATGCTCAGCTTTAAGTGATAATGCTGTTTTTTTATTTGTTTTTTTGTTGTTTGTGTATTTTGTTTTTTTTACTCTTTCCCCAGCACTTGTTTGTCACTTTCAGAGAGCGTTATCAATAATTCAAGACCCATTTTTATATCCCTTAAAGAAGCAGAGCTTGACTAAAGATTTTTCATTTTAGGTGTTTGCAGACTTGAAAGAAACAAGCAGCGCGTCGGGAAAAAAAATATAAAAATAATTATGTAGATTGCACAGTTTGTTATTTAGCTTAAAAGTGACGCTTGAAAAAAGTTAGAATATTCAGCTCGGATTTAACCTGGTCTGAAAGATACAACACGCGTTTTTACTTGTCTTTGTTGTGTACTCCAATCACAGTGTGGTTGAGAGGTGAGAACATGCTGCACAATTATGAGCCTTTAAAATTAGAAAAACACCGCAAATAACAAGTTAAAGATATTTGCCGTTGTACGAGGGTGAAAACAGAACACAAGGCGTTTAAAACCTAATTACTGCCTGGCTAATGATACAAAATAATAATAATAATAATAACGATAATAACTGAGCCACGTTGCCATAGTTTTATTATTTTCCACTCAAAGTAAACGTGAACATGATTCATTTTTAAAAATTTTCTATGAGCTTCAAAGGTCACTGTGACTAGGCAAAGAGCAAAACTAGTTTTCACTTCACAATAAGTACTGTAGTTTTCCTACTGTAAACACTGCCCTGCTTAACAAGTCACTTCAGCTTCAGTCTATAAAACTTGTTTCATTGAAAAGTACATATATATATATGTGTGTGTGTGTGTGTGTATATATATATATATATATATATATATATATATATGTATATATATATACTATATATACACTATATATTATATTTATATATACTATATATTTATATATATATATAAAATACAAATTAAACTAATCAGGGGAATATAGGTTGTTTCTCTTATTTTGCATGTTTTACAAATGTAAGTAGCTTGAAAAAAGCAAAACAAAAAAAAAGGCTGCTCAGTGAACTTGTATCAGGAATCTACCCATAATTCAGCAAAACGTCAAAACTGGTCACTGCTTTTGGAAATTAATAAAACTATTTTTACTTTAACCTTTTACAAGGAAGGCAAAACTTCAAGTCTGACTTTTGCAACTTTAAGCAACTTCTGTAGTATTTCCCTGAATTGTGGGATCCTTAGTTCTGAAATATTCTCAGTTCTGTGTATTCACTGTCTGGATCCGCGTGTTCTGTTGTGTGCAGTACGAAGACTTGCCCCACTACGCGATGGACGGGGTGGGCATCCCGACCACCATGTACGGAGACCCGCACGGCGCCCGGTCCATGCAGGCGGTGCACCTCAACCACGGGCCCCAGCTGCACTCTCACCAGTACCCGCACACCGCCCACACCAACACCATGCCTCCCAGCATGGGCTCCTCCGTTAACGACGCTCTCAAGAGAGATAAAGACGCTATATACGGGTAGGTGCAAGCCTCCGGTCCGCGGAGTGTGGCGGAGGGAAAAAACTCGCTCTCTGGCGGGCAGGAGTGTATCCAGGGCCCGGAGGAGGAAGAAGGGAGGGGGGGACCAGCCGGGGTGCGCTACTGAGTGCAAAGTCAGTCCCGTAACAAGGAGGGAAGGGGAAAAAAAGGCACACCGGCTCCACGCCCGGGACAGCGGCTGTGTTCCCGGTGAAGTGTCTCAGCACAAAAAAAAAATAAAAGAAAATCACTGGAGCCCAAAACTGCTGCACAGGCGCGAGGGGAGAGTGTGTGGCTGCACCGGGCTTTTGTTGTTGCTCTTTAATTTCTACACAGTTTGGAGTTTAATGCTTTTAAAGTCAGTCGTGTTTACCACATGTTTCTGCTGAGTAAACAACTGAACAACCAACCAAAGGAGCGAGGAAGTTAAACTTGTGGAGGTTGTCTCACGGTTGTTCTGCTGATTAGTGTTTACGCTGAAAAATGTATTCTGACTCTTAAGAACAATAATGGCCGTTTAAATGGAGCCTCTTATTCTTCTCTTAAAAATAAATTTAACTTGCTTAGTTTCTTTTTACGTTTCACGGTTTATTATGCGCGAAAATGATAATTACCTTCTCACTTTTAACTTTTTAAATTAATTCTGAACAATATGCCAGGCCTCAGCAAATTTAAGATAAATAACGTTTAAGGGAAAACTGACATTTGCACGTCATTTATTAATTTATAGAAGTTGAGAAAACATTTTTAAACATCATGTTTTCATGTCAGATGAACGTGCCACGGGCGGTCTCACCACCTTACTCCACAATGAAGCAACTTTAGGAGGCGTATTGTCCCCGAAGCCTCACCAGGCTGCACATGTTTACCCTGTTGACTTAAACAATAAGCAGTGCGCAAAATGTGCGCCACATTTAGCCACCCAGGGCTTCAGAGGCTTTTTTCTTTTAATTTTATCAAACACACACGCGCGCCACACACGCGCGCACACACACATACACACGTACACACGTACACACGTACACTCATCCGCACGCACGCCTGTGATCCAAACGGAGACCCGTGCAAGGAATTGTTTGACTGACTCTAAAGCTTTTATGCTATTAGGCGCGCCTAGATTTAATCACAGGAGTCTGCCCGCTGTTCGCAGCCCTTCTCCGAGCCTCTGCATAATATAATAGCGCGGGGCTGCGGCAGCAGCAGCAGTCCCCATGGGCGAGTTGCTGGAGGAGTAGCATGGCTGGCTAAATCTAGCCCGGAGTAGTCTTGACCCCGGCGCTGTTCTCTCTGGTGACATTTGGCTGTGTGTATGTGTCTGTGTGTGTGTTCCCAGGCACCCCCTGTTCCCCTTGCTTGCACTGATTTTTGAGAAATGTGAATTAGCGACTTGCACCCCCAGAGAGCCCGGGGTGGCGGGAGGAGACGTCTGTTCATCGGAATCTTTCAATGAAGACATAGCAGTGTTTGCAAAACAGGTCAGGAGAGTTTGACTTTTTTTTTTTTTTTAATAATCTGCATGCTCGGGCTGGTTGGGCTCTTACCTGCACATACAAAACATACAAAGTGTGAAGCTCTGACTTTTGTGCGTAAAGTTAAATCTGCATTGGGGAAGAAAAAAAAAATGACATTCACCCAAAGTAAAAAAAAAAAAGTAAAACGTCTCAATTTCATATCGTGTGTTAAATGTGCCAAAAGTGGGAATTAACACACCATAATTCCAGTACTGCTCGTTATGTTTAATCCTACATTATATATGTAGGATTAAGCCAGTACTGCTTGTTATGTTTAGTCTTACATTATATATTATATATAACTTCCTAACGGTTTATATTAATGCAATTTATGAAATGTTTTTTGCGTTTTGTTTTTTATTTTGCTTTTAGATTCGGGCAGAAAAGCCTTTATTTTCATCGAATCCAGAGTTGGACAATCTGGTAAGATACATTTCCTTTTTTTTTTTTTTTTTTTTTAATTTTCATGTCACAAATGAAATTTCTCTCATATTTCTTCAGAGTTTTGAATGTGGCAGCTGTTGTTTGCATGTACGTTGGCGGGCCGTACATTTGTGTCAGAGAGCCATGTACTGCTGAAAAATTTAAAGCACGATTGGAGGTGATGTTCCTCATTTTTGGGGGGTGGGGGTGGGGGGCTGTTTGATATCATGATGGCCCACGGTCGTATCTGCAGATGAAGGGCCGCCGTTTGACAGCTGTCACAAATCTTTTGAACTCTGCCTGGGAAAGTTATTCTATTCATGCCCCTTTTTTTCCTCCACTTTGTGCACTTTGGTACTTTGAATGTGATATGAGAGTAACGTTTTCCTCACGACTAGTCGGTGGCTAATAGATCTCCGACTCTGAGGCTTATTGCAGCGCCAGGCTGTGCTGTGCGCCTGCTCCACATATTGCAATAACGTCCAAGTTTAATATCAGTTGCACATAAAAATCCATTCACATGAATACTTTTCTTTTCCCCCAAATCGTTTGCAGCCACTTTGTATTGAGAAAAACGTGCCTGTTTAATATCATGAGATGTGAGCAGCTCATTTTTTTTATTGTTATCTTAATTTTTCAGATGATTCAAGCCATTCAGGTTTTACGATTTCATCTTCTGGAGCTGGAGAAGGTAATATTCTCTCGCCGTGTCTGTCCACTGTGCCACTTTCAGACCTATGGGCTGCATTTGCATAAATGTATTTTTGCTAGTCGGTTATAATTAGCGTCAGAATCAATCATGGGGCCATTTCTCTTCCGCGTTTAATCACGACGCAAGCTGTTACGACGGGAAAGCGGATATTTCTCTGCGCCCGAATCTCCCCGCGTGTTTTTAATGAAGTTCAACGCTTGCAGAAGTTGCGTGCAAGGTGAAACGCACAGGCGAACTTCGCGGAGTTTTTTTGGGTTTTTCTTTTTCCTTTTAGAGAAACGATTCTTCGCGGAGGGCAGAAAGGCCCCAGGCGGCCATCTGCGGATGGAGAGAGAGGCGAGTGTCGAAGTCCCGATTCTGCCTCCGTATCAGATGGACCACAGGGGTCTCCACGGTCACCTTTAACCCCAAACGTTGACATTAGGAAACATTATCAAAGCCGGCCAACTTTTATAGCTTATCTCTGCGCATGCACCGCCCTTATCGCCGATTTTTATCAGCCCAAGTGAAATAAACGCCGCGTTCCGTGCAGCTATGAAGAAAACTCAGGAGCCCAAATCAAGTTTGAGCCGGACCGCAGGTACTCTGGTTCTCCTCCCGCTCAGCTGACATTGTTTGTCTCTCCTGCAGCGGGATGCGTTGGCTGCGAGAATGTCATAAGCAGACGAAATTAAAACAGTTTACCTTAAATGTCAGTCAAGCGGGTCGCCCTCTTCTAATGGCCACTACCCGGGGCACTGATGATGAATTTAACACGGGTGTTGAGTGCGCTGTAGCCCCTGAGCCCTCTTGTCACTGTCAATTTTCGACGATATCTCTATTTTGAGGGGAGAGGGAGAGGGAGAGAGAGAGGGAGAACCAATACTAATAATAAGGTTACCATCCCAGCTCGGGTGCTGTGCCAGTCCCAGTGCCACCACGGCGCGGGGACTGGACACACCTCAGCCTGGGGGAGCCCAGAGTACCTGTTATATTAGGTCCTTTTCTCCCCCATTTTTTTAATTTAATAATTCCGCAGCAAAGGTGAGGCGATATTAAAAACTTTTTGGAGGCGAGATAAAAGTAAATAAATATGAGCCTATGCCCGTATTTAATAATTCATCACGCTGCCCGAACGATCGTGTTACCGTCGATCAGTCATGGCTCCATGTTAACTTGTTCTGTAAAATAATGAAATATTTTAGATGTAACAACTATGCCGACATCGTTTGGGGCTGTTTTTTTTTTAAGGGGGGTTGTTTCGTTTTGTGTTTTGTTTTTTGGCCAAATGGCTTAAAAACTCTCGAGGGATCTTTTGCATGTCAAAGCTTGTCTTTTGCGCGCGTGTGTGTGTGTGTGTGTGTGAGAGAGAGTGAGTTTGGGCTTTATTGTGGTTGCACATGTCACCGCTGTGTGATTGTGATCCTGCTGCTGCTGCTGCTGATGCTGATGATGATGATGATGTGCCCCCCCCCTTTTTTTTTGCTTTTTCGTTGGATTGAGTGTGTCACGCCTCTTCATCCTCGCCCCGCAGGTACATGAGCTGTGTGATAACTTCTGTCACCGGTACATCAGCTGCTTGAAAGGCAAGATGCCCATCGACCTGGTCATAGACGACAGGGAGGGCGGGTCCAAATCAGACAGCGAGGAAATCACGAGATCATCGGTGGCCCTCGATCAGGTACATCTCTCCCTCTCTCTCCCTCCCTCTCTCTCTCTCTCTGTATATAAATGTGTGTGTGTGTGTGTTCTCCCTGCTGGTTATTCAGCTATTCTGGGTCACTACTCCGCCGCTGCGCTGTTATTTGCATATGATTAGGGCCGTTTTACATTCCTTCCATCGGAATGAAATTTTTTTTCCCCCCTCCTGAATAATGTTGCCATTATTGGCCCATTAAGACGTGAACCCGGAACCGACCTGGGAAGATTAGCTCGAGAAAAGCATCGCCCATAAACTTGACCTGTTTCATGTCGATTTTAATTTAGTGCCTCACTCCATTTATTCCTCTCTCCCTCCCTGTTTTTTTTTTTTTTCTTAAACAAAACGAAAACGTTATCAGCTCTTCTGTGTTGTGAAGCCCAGGAGAGAAGCGGCAGCAGCGGGACGGGCTGCAGACTGTGGTTTAGGTGCCTCGGTTTCTCCACTGTGAAGTTCACGGTTCATTACGCGTCTTGTCAGTATTTTTCCTTAGACATGAGTGCACATTGCTTATCGAGATCCCCCCTCCCCTCCTCCCTCCACCGCCCCTCCTGCTCCCCCTCCTTCATTTCGATCACAGCGCACAGATTCAGCACCAATAAGAGCGTTTATTTTCGCGAAAGCTATAGAAGCAGCGGGCATTAAAAGGTAGATTAGGGAGTGTTTCCTTTTGTGCAGATATCAGAGATAACTACAGCCTTCATTATGTGCTCCACTGACTGTTGGCACTCCGGGGACATTGTAGTGTGCGCACAGGCATGACCCTAATGGGTCCACACACACCGCGGTTAAATAACGATAACAGCAAACCCCTGATTAGAATTATGCAAATCTGGATTTTCCTTTTTTTTTGGGGGGGGGGGCATTAATAGCTGGAGACGTCGTTGCGGGCGATGTCATCCCATGTTTTCAATAGGTTAAACTATCCCAGAGTTTTAAGGGATGGCTTTGGAGAGCAGCGGCTGTAATCTATGGATACCGACGAGGGGAGAAAGAGGGGGAAAAAATCAAGTGTCCAAATTAAAGGGATTAGGCTAGTTGGATAGTCCGACATAAAACGTAATGAAGCGATTAGGCTAAATAATTTAAATCCGCGGACTTCCATATGGTTGAGTGGCTGGTCTGAGTGGAGAGAGAGGCAGCACCGGCTTTTATGTTCTGGGGGCTCAATGGCCAGGACTGGGAGCGGACTGGGGGCCCGACTGGGAACCCACTACCCTCCCTCTCTCTCTCTCTCTCTCTCTCTCCACCCTCTCCACCCTCTCCACCCTCCCCACCCTGCCGCGCATGCCCTCCTCCGTCCCGGCCCTTGTGTCTGATTATGGAAATGAGAAAGATCAACCCGGAAGATAATACTTCATTTAATCCAGCAACAGAATTAAATAACACAGACGCCACTTGTGCATTTAAGTGGCTCTTTTGAGGGGGGGGGTGTTGTATTCTCGCGGGGATTCAGTTGTCAAAAGTTTTTTTTTTTTTTTAGAGATAGGTCATGACATGGAATGAAGCCTTATGGTGCATAGATATGGAAATAGAGTGTGTTAAAACCCCTGGGTTTCTAGGTATATGGAGAAAATTACATTGTGCTTGGGGGCACTGATGCGGATCTTTAATTGACTGTAAGATGAAGACATGGCCTAATTTAATAGAATGATGGTCCCTACACATATAGCCAGTTCGGGACAAAAACCACATAAGCTTATGTTTACACCCACAGGATAATATAAATGACCTACAGGCAGAGTTTGCATTAAAATGCAGGGGAAAAACTTTTGACAGATGTATAATATTGACGGATGGGCAGATGTTCCGGTACGATAACATGGAGAGTGTCCTCAGGAGCAGGCTGTGTGTAAATGGGCATATCCAAACAGGGAGAGGGTGCATGCCTCTCACTGCTGAATACATATATTGCCAGTCTAATGGCACCGCACGTCATGACTTACTTGCGGCTGAATATATATTTCTGTGAATTTTGTGGGGCTATTTTTGTGTGACATCTTATCTGCGGTTGTTAGGCAGCGACATCCTTAACGAATTTGCGTTGTGTGTGCATTATCTCTTTCCATATGTATTTTTAATATATGCCCTCGGGCATAAAGTTGAAGTGGACTGGAAAAAAAATACTGAGAATTTGCACAAAAGAACAATGTTAACAAGACAGAGAAAGCAGGCTCATTTATTCATAAAGCAATTTATTCCAGTGAGGCGACTGTAGCAGAGGAGAGAAAAAAAAATGTCAGAGGGAAAAAAAAAAACTTTGAATTTATTAAACTCAACAATCCAACAACGCTGACTTTCTTGCTGCATTATGCACCCTTGCGTCATAACAGTAATTTTGTGAATATTCTTTACATGTCTTTACATTGTTTTTCTCTGTCTGCCTATGCAGGCGAGTATGGAGGGACGCTGAGCGCCTCTTTCAAAAGAAAGCAGAGCATAGCTGAGAGGTGAAAAAGTCAGGGAGGCTCTGCGCTGGCTTGTGAATGCAGCCCAGCCAGTTTGGGCTCACCCTCCTGTGTTTATGTGTGTGTGTGTGTGTGTGTGTGTGTGTGGGTGTGTGTGTGTTCCTTTCTCTGTAGGTGTGTGTATGATGTGCACAAGCTGTGTGCATTCATCTGTCTGCTTGCATATATGTGCATGCCTGTGTGTGTGTGTGTGTGTGTGTGTGTGTGTGTGTGTGTGTGTGTGTGTGTGTGTGTGTGTGTGTGTGTGTGTGTGTGTGTGTTCAGACTGGCCTGATAAATGCGGCACCCCCTCAGGTGCTATGAGTGGAGTGACTGGTTAGCACCAGTTGGACTTCCTTAACCCTTTCCCTGCCACTCCCTCGAGAGCCTCCCACCACGTTTGCCTCATTTCTTCACTTGAGCAACGCGTTTTCAGTTGCCCCATTAGACATATACATCCGGCTTTGAGCTCAGCTGTGTATAAACATGAAAGGCACAATAAAAGTCTATTACACTGAGTGACTTTTTTGCAGAGGCCTTTAATGTGGAAAGGCTCCCGCACGGACTGAGTATGGTTACGTCTCTCGTAGTCCCCTTGTTGTTGTTGTTGCTCTGGAAGAGTGGTGGCAGTCGCTCTTATGATCGCCGCCTCCCCTTCTTTTTTTCCTTTTTTTTTGCCTGGCACACATGCTCACCTCAGCCTGAAGAAGCGGGGAGGTATTTCCACGTCATTTGCACGGTTGCCTTTAATTGCACAGAGAGCAAGAGGAGGGGCGCAGCAATTTGCTAATGAACTCTGAGGGCCCCGGCTCTCCACTGTAGAGCAGAACACCACTAATAGTGCTGAGGACTCACTCCAAGTCTCAAGAGCTCCTCTACTTGATTGAGCCGTGCAGGCTAAAGTGGGACTGGAAATAATTGAAAATTCCCCCTTAAAAATATTCTCTGCCTGACTTTTTGTGTGAATGTGAGGGACTTAAATGATTATTAATGCTCAGCAGTTGATCTGTTGAGTTAATTTGGTGGGCAGGCGTTTTTTTTTTTTATATTAAGAGAGGCTTTGTGGCACTGACATTTTTTTGAGCATGTTTTGTTGTCTTTTTCACTGTTGAAATCATGTGAAAAGAATGTGAAATAAATAATGAGTATACGTTTGGGATCTGTTGCTTTTTTCCCCTTATATCCAACAGAATCTTCCCTAAACAAACCTTGCTCGTGTGAGCTTAGTGTTGTGGTCACTGTGTAAGAATTTGCTCTTGATAGCGCTATCACGGTATCTTTCCCCCACAATCGGTGCTGTTATGCACTGCCATACAAGTGCTGGTTTCCAGGTCAGCGAGACCCAGCAGTGTTGGTTTAGGTAACTCTGGCGGTCAAAGAGTGACCCCCTGCCCACCCCCTCAACCCCACACCCTCCCTGCCGCCTCCCAACTCAATGGAAACCCTGACCGCTGGGGTCAGCCACAATTTTCCTAATCAGTACACCGCTATCGCTAATCTATCCGCTTCTCGTTGAAGTATGGATCGAGTTACACCCGACTTAACAGGCGCTGGCTCTCTCTCCCCTTTTTCGTTCCCCCTCTCTCTCCTACAGTGGCACGCTGCTGGTCTTAATACAAACTTTTGAGTCATCGTGGTGATTGTTGGTAATAGCAGCTTTTGTAGTTGAATAGGGGAGAGGTTTGACCCCCACTCGCCCCCTCCTTCTTCTACACCCCATCCTCCCTCCCCTTCTCCTGAACCCCCCCTCTTTTTTTTTTCTTCCATTGGGGAGTGAATGTGGGGCGGCTGTTAAGGATTCAACAAGTGATACAAAGAGGCGACCACGTGACTCGTGTGTTTCTTAGCCTCTTCATTATTGTGGTGGAATAGCAAGTAGGGGTGATTCTGATTAAGCAAATCAAGGCCAGAGTGACTTCAAAGAGTAGGAACGTCAAGAGCTTCTTATATGCCTTCCTATATTTTCAGGCATCCACTCTTTATCTCTTTTTTTTTTTTGCAATAGGTTCTGGACTCTTGGGGTTGATTTATCAGTTGTTTTTAAACCGTGCATCATTGCTGGAAACGAGTGCTTTATGGAGCCCCACTGTGGCAGATCCTCTGTTGTGATAGCCACTTGCAAATAAAGTTCTTGGCCAGTGTCTCCTGTTACTTATGATGGGTGGCCATGTCTGTCCCTGAGGCCTGCTGTGGTTTCTTTGGCTAAGTAAACAATAACCTGGCTTAACACATGTGTACTTAGCTAATGGAAAGTCCCCCCCCACCGCCTTAACCCCCTGCAAGCCTCCGACAATGGCCACCGTCACAAACAAGCCGTCTCCCAGGAATCGACAGAGAACATCCCTGCGCCGGCAGCTGCTGCAAGTCAAGCTAGGCTAGGCTAACGAAGGAGCCGCAACAAAACATGTCATTCAGAAATTACTCCCGCCTTTTCATTCACAAAAAAAAAAAGGAATAGGCTTTGTTTGGGGTTAGATAGCGTTGAGGGGAGGGCGCTCAAGTTAATGTTTTTGTTTGGATTATGGCTCAGAAAGAGTAAACAAGGAGTCTATAGCGAGAGCCGGATTGGAGGAGGCCAAAGAGAAAGAAAGTCAGAGAGAAAATCAGTTTCCGTGAGTGTCATTTAAATGGACTTTGAAAGCTCTGGTAATTATCTCAAACGTGTAATTATCTTTGGTTGTCTCTATGAAGTTAACCCACCGGTTTTAAGAAGCCGATTGAAGAGTACCTGACGGCTATTCAGTGTAGCATACTTCACTTACTCAAGAGACCAAATCCAGTTTTCTCCCTCACCCCCTTCAGCAATTATAAGGTTATTTCTTCTTTTCTTTGTCTATTGTGAAGAGTAAGGGAGGAATGGGAGTGCAGAACAGAATGGGAAGGGGGGGTCTTTTTTTTCTTTCTTTCTTTTTTTTTTCACCATGCATACCATTATCAGCCCCTCTTTTCATTTTGGAAGCACTAATATAGCAGCGAGGGGAGGAGAGGGGTGGAGAGAGCAGAAAAAGCAGAGGTGGTTGGGCAAGCACTTGCCCGGCCGGTTATCCGAGAAGGCAGATCCTGCTTTATCTAGTCACAGTGGAAAGCAAAGCAAACAGGAGTTTACAATGGTTGGCCTTTTCAGCCCCTTTCACTGACAGCCTCCCCACCAGCATTTAGCCGAGTGGGAGAATGTGTCCCGGGTCGTTGCAGGCCATCTCGCTGCTGCAACACATGGCGTTCTCGTGGATTTCCCGACTCGAGGAAGCAGCGCTCTCGCCAAAAGGTCAAAAACGGTGTTAAAGAAAAACAACTGCAGAGAACATATGCACCAAAGCATTCTGGGGGATGGAGTAGCCTGACTGTCATCTTTGATTCAGATGTACCACCGCTGAAGAATGTGTATATGTGTGTGTGTGTTGGGGGGGGGGGGTGTTATTTGGATATTTATGTCTGTGCCGTTAAGTATGCACATATGATTATTCCTGCACGCTTGCTGGCACAGAGTGAAAAGTAAATATCCATATCATCACAAAAGATATTTCAGAGTGAGGAAAGAAGAGAGGGTGGGGGGGCAAAGCACAACAACCTTAACCATTTTCTTTATTATTGCAAATGAATTGGCAAGGCAACATTTCTTGCATGAGCGCTTGTATGATATGGGGCCTGGCACAGCGAGAAAGGGAAGCCCCCCAACCTCCACCCCACCAGCCCCCCCTGCATCTTAGACGCGGCACAATGAGAATGCATTGGATTGGAATGCCTCACCGATCATAGCGGAATCAGAATTTCCAGCAAGGAAAATCTTTTCATGGTGAATTAGGGGTGGTGGAGGGAAGAAAAATGGTAATGAAAAAAAAAAAGAAAAAGGGAAAAAAAAAGGTATGCATGGCGCACAAACAGGGTTCCCTCGGCTTGGCGCGGCAGATTTAAGAACTTTAGCTAAAGCTAGGCAGAATAGAATGTGGAAAATTGAATTTACTAAACAATTAGGCTTTGAATTAATCTACATCCTGCACAGGAGAGAGAGAGGGAGAGAGAGAGGTAGAGGTAGATAGAGAGGGAGAGGGAGAGAGAGAGAGAGAGACCATAGTGGCTCATTAAGGGGACAGAATAAATCAAGTGTGTGCTATCTATGCAGAGGGACGGCTCCCTCTTTCTCTCTTTCCCTCTTGTTTCCTCGAGCGTTGTGTTTATGCATCTCTTCACCTTGTGAATTTGCATATCCCATGTTTCAACATTGGACCTCTGCATCTTGTGCTTTAGACTTGTTGGCACAGGGTGTGTGTGTGTGCGTGTGTGTGTGTTTGTGTGTTTGTCGCCTTGTGTCTTGTGGTCAAGGTGTGTGCTTTTATAAAATAGGGACTCTGACTATTGCGGTTTCTGTGACGTTTGCCAAAGGTAGATAAAAACTATTTGTTTGATTGGGTGTGTGTGTACAAGCTAAGTGACCAAAAAAATTGTTGTAGTGTATTTGTGCATGGGTGTGTGAGAGTGTGCACATGCTGGGTGACCTGTGTGTACTGGCGGGTATGTATGTGTGTGTGCGCGTGTGTGTGTTGTGTGATCTCAGCTGTGCGTGTATTAATTGCGTGTTAGATCAGTGCCAGGGCCTGTTCGGTCCAAGGGTGGCCTGTGATTATAAATAAACTCCCCGTCCCCGCGGAGATGCCACCAGGCCCTGTCTCAGCCCCGCCCCCTTTCCCATGGGGCCTCAGCGGCCACCTCCCAGCAGGCAAAGCGCTCTTTTGTTCAATTACAGCTAATGCAGTAGTTTGCCATTCCCACCCACCCACCCCCCTCCACTTTCTAATTATATTTTCAAGTGGAATTTGTCACAGAGTTAAAACAAAAAGAAAATGGAAAAAAACACATCCTTTTTTTTTTTTTGCGAGCTGAGGGTCTTTTTTTTTTTTTAATTCTTGCCCCTTCTACGTCCCTGGGGTACTGTGCTATTCTTTTTTTTTTTTTTTTTACAGAGCTCTGAATAAACAAGTTCAGCTCATTTTTAAAAGCTGCACTTTTGGAGGAGCCGGCAAAAGCCAGTGTTAACTGTTTGCGTGCTGAGCATGTGGTCTGGATTACCTCACTTCTGATGTTCAAGGGAGTTACTCAGTCATGCACGGGTGTTTCATTTTTCAGTGTTCTACGGTCAGCAAAAAAGAATTTGTAAGAAGTGGAAGAAGAAGAGGAAAAAAAGGCCGTCTTGGTGTCTTATCTCTGTTAAAAATCAACGTTTGTCTACCCGATCAGCGTCCTAGTCATGCCTTTATGCAGCAGATTTCCTCTTTATTGCAAAGCCTCAAAGCCTAATTTGGAAAACAACGATTATATCGTCCATGTAAGCACTGGATTATAATTTCATAGCCCGGGAAGATCAAATGGGTCCTAATAGACCCCAAATGTGATGAATTTGCTGACTTGTATATTCTCCTCTGTCATTTTATTCCCTCTGCATTTCGCCTTTTTTTTTTTTTTTTTTTTTTAATAAAGCTAAACTCAGCTCAGAATCCTCCTCGCCGAGGGAGCGCTGCTTGTAGTAACCCCGATTGAAACCAGTTGTTCCCCAGTGTGCCTCTGTCCTCCCCTTCCTCTCCTCTTCCGCGTGGGTTTTTCTATCGCTCATTTCGTCACGTAGCCCTAAAAGCGTGATGCAAAAGCCACATTGCCCCTTGATATCTGCTTCATTTGATTTGACAGGGCAAAGATAGGCTCACGAGGGCGTTAGGGGAGGCTCGAGTAAGTGTTTTGTGTGTGTGTGTGTGCATGTGCGCGCACTTGTGTTTTGTTTGTTGTGTTTGTTTGTGACAGCTAGCTGCGTATGATAAGACACAAGATCCCATTTCCTTCTATTTTGAAGTCTCTTTTCTCCACTGTCCTCGGCGCTAATGTTGCTTTTCAGAGGCACTGAGAGATAAGAGGTAACATCTGGTTCAGTTTCAAAATTGTGCAGCAGCTTCGTATGGGGCAGTGTGTGGTTTGAGTGTGTGCGCGTGTGTTTGTTAGACAGTTTGTGCAGTGTTCGTGTGTACCGTGCACATGCATAAATCTATAGATAGTGTGTATGAAGTTATAATTTGTATGTGATTTCTGCTTGTTTGTGTATGTCCATATTATACGTGGTGTGTGTGTCTATGTGTGTCTGTGTGTGTATTCCCTTTATCATGCTTGTCTGGACCATTTGCTCCCTGCTGTCCGTTGTTCAGCTGACACTCATGTGGCCTAAAACTGTCCTTTAACCTTCTACATACACGCGTGCACACGCACACATACACTCACACACACACACACACACACACACACACACACACACACACACACGCACACACAGAACTTACTATATATAAACCCAGGTGTCCAGGATCCACTTGTCCAGTCAGCTGCTTGTGTTTGATGAAACAAACTAGGAGAATACAACTTGTCTCAGTTTAATATCAGTTATCTGATAGCTCCCTTGGAGTCATAGAGAAAGGATTGGATTTATTCCACTTGGCGGTAACGCCTTCAACTTTTTACATTCGTCTGTACAAAGTTCTAAATCAGCGCCGGGTTGGTTGCTCACGTAACACATTTGTCTCACATTTTAGTTTGATAGAAGACTTTGGGAGAGCCTCAGCGTCTTCGTTTGTGTCCCTGTCTTGGCTCTGCTTCCCAAAAATTTAAAATTTAAATCTACATTAGTGAGATTGGTTGTCCATTTAAAAAAAAAAAAAGAAAAAATGAATTTGTGAACAAAACTACTGTGGATTTCTACTTACGTAGCACTTCTCCGAGTTATTTACCTCTCTCTCCCTCTGTCTCTGGTCTGCTCTGCTTGGATGACATCACTCCCTGGCACTCGCCGCGGCCTATCTTAAGTTGTAGCTGTTTTGTGTTTTTCATCTGCTAGTGGTTTGAGCCAAATGGAGGCAGCCGTGGATTGCATGCCTCAGAAAGCTGGGAACTAATACAACATGTTCGCTTGCTATGCGTCTGGGCCTTTCTCTTCATCGAGTCCCAATAATCCTCATTCCATTAAGACTTTTTTGCAGGGGCTCACACACTCAAACACACACACACACACACATAAACACACACACTGCGTGACTTGGGTCGAGAGCTGGCAAATTATGAATTCTGTTTAGAGTGTGAGTTCTTGTTTTTGTGTGCGGGCTTTCTTTCACGTAATGTGCAGGATGTGTAGACAGAAGTTTTCAAAGGAAGTTAATATAATATGCACAATTTAAAAAAAAAATACAAATAAAAACGAGGGGAAAAAAATCAGTTACAAATAAAATCAACGCAACAAATGACTGAAGAATAAACAAAGAGCTCACATCAGATCAACTGACTGACCTCTCTGTCCTCTCTCTCTCCCTCTCTCTCTCTGTCTCTCTCCCTCTGTACAACAGACGTCCTGGAACAGGGATCATGACGACACGGCGTCCACACGCTCCGGAGGAACACCGGGACCATCCAGCGGCGGACACACATCACACAGCGGCGACAACAGCAGCGAACAGGGTAAGAGATCGAGTTTCTGTGTCTGCGTCTTCTTCGTGTTTATCAGTGGGAGGAGGAAAAGGAGGTTCGGTGCACAGTGTTAATGAACAACAAAGCCCTGAGCGTATCACATCAGATAGATTGTCAAACAAGCACAACAGAAAACTTTGTGATGCAGTTAAGTGAGGTCGCAAAGGATAATGCAGTTTTTGAAACGGCTCACAGTTGCTGCAAGCAACTCACGGAGAGGTCGCAGGTCACGGTCAGCCGTGTAGGGTCCCCTCTGGACCTGGTGGGGATTCTCTGTCTGGCTCAGGAGCACGTCGGCAGAGTAGACTTGGAGCGCTAGATGGCTTTTACCATGGTCTTGAGTGCGGTTTCTGTCTTCCCTGGTGTCACCCTGGGATTCGCTTATTTCCTGCCAAGGTCCATTAGCACTCTGTTAGCTTTACACCTGAGCATATTTGGCTGTTTGCATACTCCTGCTTGTACTATATCCCAGACTGCACAGTTCATATTTTATGTACTATTCCATTATATAGTTTGCTGAACTCCCCACCAAGTAAATGACTCCTATAATGCTCTATTTCATGTCTCAGTTTTTTGTCAGGACTGATTATACTAAAGTATCAAAGTTTCAGGACTATTTTGATGCTGTCATATGAAAACCACCTTAAGGCGGTGATGGCAATTTGCATGTTTTACTATTGTTTGACAGATTTGTTTAAGGAAATTAAGACCCTTAAAGCTATATCGGGTTCTTCAAAGTAAAAATACATTAATTTTTGGGGTCCACCCATTCATGCACTGGAACTTATTCTAGACTAAAATTCTCTTCTCTGGTTGGGAATCAGAGAATTTTAAATGAGAAATATATAAAATGTGCAAAGGATTTGAGTATGATTTTCCTGTTTCTTTTTTAAATTCAGTGATACTGTGTGTAGCCTCAAAAGGAAACACGCTAATAGATTCATCTACGCTCCCTCTTTGACAACTGTTGGGACTTGTTGTATATATATAAGAATATGTGTGTGTGTGTGTGTTTGTGTTAAGGAGAAGCAGACAGAGAGAGAGAGGCAGCAGTCGGAGAGTGGGGTGGTGGTAGCGGTGTGTGTGTGTGTGTGTGTGTGTGTGGGGGGGGGGGGGGTGCGAACAAACTGTAGGCAAAAAAGCAACTTCATATATTATTGAAGGCAATGTCAAGGCGAGCAGTTTGCAGGGTTGCCAGTGCCAGGAGGCAGAACCTGGGTGGGAGCAGAGAGCGCCGCCATGGCTTCCACTCCAACGAGCAGCCATTTATATAGTCAACACACACTCTGTCTCTTTGTCTCTCTGTCTCTCTCGCGCTCTGTCTCATCCTCTCTCTTTCTCTCTCTCTCTCTCTCACACATTCTCTCCCTCCCTCCCTCTCTCTCTCTCTCTCTCTGTTTTTTTCTCTCCCTCGCTCCGCTCGGGCTGAGGGACTGGGGCTGAGGGACTGCGAGGTGAGAACTGAGTTGAGATAAAAATAAAAGACGGACACATGATGACAGATGAGGAGAACAGACTTATAAAAAGCAGTGAAATCACAGTGAAACATTGGAAGACAAAGCAGTAGAGTGTGTGTGTGTGTGTGTGTTTGTGTGCGTGTGTGCGTGTGTGTGTGTGTGTGTGTGTGTGTGTGTGTGGGGTTGCACTTCTACCTCTGATGACTAATCGTCTGGGGCAGCCAGGCAAAATCTGATTGGTTGCTCTAATGAGCGTGCTCTGTGCTGAGTTTGGGCTCCTGCCTCTGCGACCTTTGCCCTCTATTGACCAAACTGACACTTCATTTTTCACATCTTTCCAATTATGGGCCCACTCCTCATGTTGACCCGCCTCTTCCCACTCACTCCCTCTGTCTCTCTCTCTCTCACCATCATCTCTCTCTCTATCTCCTCATGTCGGTCTTTTCTCCCTCCGTCTCTCTCGAGCTATTTTAGCTTTTTAAATTTATTTATTATTTATTATTTTTATTTTCGGTCTGTGCCGATTGTGGATGCGTACATGTGTTGTTGTGTGTGTTGGCCTAATGAATGAGGTGCTTTGATTGGTCCATGTGGTACAGGAGAGTTGTGGAGCCGGACATGATTTGTGCTTGTTGGTATCAGGGTGTGTGGTGGTCCTGAAACATGTCAGCTTAATTAGGTGACTCTGAGAGTCGTGAAATGACCTAAAATGTACTTTTGGACATTTTAAGTATCAATTTTTTCGGTTTCAATGCCATAAGTTTATAATCTAAAGTAAAGAGCTGGTGAATCATTACTGTTGGTATATTGTCCCTTCTTTTGTGGCTGGATGAGCAAATTGAAAAACCTGGTGGAAAGCCCCCTCCCAGAACTTGGGAGGCGTGTATAGCAGCATATTGAAGTCCATGGTTTTGGAATGAGATTTTAATTACTACATATGGGTATATAATAATCAGTCGTCCACATACTTTTGGCCACATTGTGCAGGTTTGTTAATTCAGGCTTTTACATGTGCTTCAAATCCAGATAGCACTAAACAGCTCCGTCAGTGTCTTTCTGACGCCTCTAGATACCCTGATGTCAGGCTGGTGAAAATATGTGTGTGTGTTTGTGTGTAAGAGATTGTTTTGTTTATTTGGTGTTTATGTGGGCACACACACACAGACACACACAGACACACTGTGGCGCATCAGGACGCAGTGACAACAGTGAATACCGGAGGACATCTTGGACCGGTTTCAGGTTTATATGGGTTAAGCGCTATCACTGCCACGTCATATTGGCTCTGGCAAATTGTGTGTCAGTCACTTGGTAATCCCAGTAAGCTGGTTATTTATCTGTTTGGCACTTTGCTCACTCCCTCTCCCCAACAGCTTCACCCCGCTGTCTCTCCTCCCTCTCTCTCTTTCACTCTCTCTCACTCTTTCTCTCTTGCTCTCTCTCTCTCACGCTCTTTCATCTTTGCATCCTCCCTCTCTTCTCCAGTTTTCCCTTGTCTCCCACCTACTCTCACGTCTCTCTCTCTTTCATTTCGCTCTCGGTCGGTTTCTCTCTCCTTGTGTATCCCCACTGCTTTTCTCTCTCTCCTCCCCCTTTTTTCTTCCATGCCTCCCACTCGCTCTAAAATGCTACCTTTGTCTATCCTTCTTCTTTCCCTTTCTCTCACCTCTCTTTGTTCCTCTGGCTGTCTTTCTTTTCCATCTGTCTCTTTCCTTTTTTTTCACATCTCTGTTTTTCCTTGTGTTTTTTTTAATCTTGTCATCTTTTCCTCTCATCTCCTCTTGCTGTTTCTTTCTTGCTCTCTCTTGTTCTTCCTGTTTCTTAGTGACTCTCTCACTCTCTCTCCTTTTACCTTGACCTTCACAGTCTCCATTTCTCTCCGAATTTTTCCTCCCTCTTCTGTTCTTTCTAAATTTTCACTTCCTTCCTTCGTCTGTTCTGTCTTTACTCGTCCTCCCGCTCCCTTTCTGTCTCTTTCCCTATTTCCTTTTCTTCCTGTTTCTCTATTATTTCTAATCTTATTTTCCCCTACCTCCTTCTCTCCTCTACCTTTAACAGATTGCTTTCTCAGTGACCTTTCCCTCTGTCTCTCTCTTACACTTTCTTCATTTTCCTCCCCTCTGCCTGTGGAGCTGCACAGCTAATGGCAATCTCTCTCTCCTTTACTTATCCTCCCCTTCTTCTGTCTCATCCATCCTTCAATCCACCCTCTTTATTTCTTCTCCTCAGCCTTTCAAACCAATGCTCTCACGCTTCCTACACCTCCTCTTGCACTTAATCTCCCTCTGATTCCTCCTTGTGCGTCTCTCTCTCTGTCGTCCACTCCGCATCCGCCCCCTTCTTCCCTCCATCCTGCCCCTCCAGCAGAGCGAAACGGCTCCGAGGAAGGATACTGGATGGGTGGAGGGCCTTTAACTAGTGAACTCCGGTTCTCCTCTCTCTCAGGCTGTATACCGAGGCTATTCCTGAGATAAACACATGCTCTGCTCTGCCCTCCTCACTGAACGGTTCACTGCCCACTGGTATAAAAATCCCCATCTTTACCCAGAAATGTAGCACTCATGCTCTCAAATGCAAGAGCTGTAGGAATCATGAGGAGGTCTCTGCATTACATAAGATCGGAGGTCTCCATTTGTATTTTGTGGAGCTTGATTGCAAGAGAAGAATCCCTTTCCAAAGCAAAGTAACTGATAATATGATATTTCATGATAACTCCTAGACCTATGATTCATCAGCAGATGTTTTGCAGTGTTTTATGTCCCAGTGACAATGGGCACAGTTAAAAAAAAAAAACCCAAAAAACCTTTTTTTTATTTTTGCATGTGGTGACAATGCTCACATGCTGAGCTCTTAGTTATGTTGTTTATGCTTTGACCACAATGGTGATGGTATTTTTTTAGCACTAAATTCCATTGGCAGTTTAAAAAAAAAAAAAAAAAATGGAGGGAGGATCACATTTGCTTCACACATGTCATTAAAATCAGTCCTGGGTGTCTCCTCTCTCCCTAAAGAGCAGACAAAGAAGAAAAGCCTCTTATTTTTCTCCTCCCTTTCTCTGGGAGATCTTTGTAAACATCCAGCAAGCTTCGACAGGGAGAGTCGGAGAAGCGGCCCTGTAGTTAATTAGTCCCACTCTATTAGCCCAGCTGTTTGCTAGCTAGTTCCTACCAACAGGCCCCTTTGTTTAATACCCAGAAGCCCTCTGGAGAAGCCTCATTGTAGCTCTTGTGCCTTTTGGATCATGCTTTTCTGTGAAGACTAATGCTCGAAGGGCAGAGGAAAAGCTAACAGATCATATATGCATGCGATGGAGTGGGGGGGGGGTCCCCTCACGGACATGAGTGGGCCCTCTCTTTTTCTCCCAGTATAAAGTACTCCTCTTTGCTGTGTGGATTTGTACGGACACCCCTTGGCTTCTCCAAGGGCCTGGCATGCGAGGGGAAACAGAATAACATTCAGGTACTGGCTCGGCCGTGGCGATGAGGATGCGGAGGAGCAGGGGGCAGAGGGTTTGCTCTGTTTTTGAAAGCTACAGGGTTTCCCCCTCCACTTGTCAGACACATCCAGGGAGTTAGGCGATGACTGCCGATATTAGATATGTATCACCAATTACCCAGACCGTTTGTAAAGAGTACAGTGTGCTGCGCCAAGGCAAATAGCTCCCTGTAAGGCTATGTGTTAGTGTCTGCATACATTTCTGGTGTCTGAGTACTGGCCTGAGATTTCTGGTTGGTCTGATATCTAACTCTGAGGCTTTTGTTTTTTTTTTCCTTCTTTGCCAAGTGTAATTGGAGCAATGCTCAACACAAAAATTTATGCTGAAATTTGCCATTGGACAGAACTAAACTGTGTACGTGTATGCCTGAGTCGAACGCGTAGTTCTTTGTCTAACAGAGTTCATTTCTTCTTCACATGGGCCCCTGTTATCCTTGAACTAATTGTTCCAGTCTGTACTGTGAAATTCTTGCATATTTAATGCACTTGACGATTAGGGTGAATTCAACTTTGATGTTTGAATAAATCACTGAATGAATAGAACCCTGCAAAATATGGAAGACACAGACAAGTAAGATCGGGAATATTCTGTGAGGTTTCACTTATATGAAAAGATTCGGAAACCTTTGACCAAATTGTTGCTAGTCATCAGTGCTCTCCAGGATGTGGCCCCAAAAAACATTTGGAAAACATTTAGTCAGCTTTCCTGGTTTGATATGTGTTGGAATATCATGTGGCTGATACAGCTTCCCCCCACTCATCCTCATCACTCTTTATAAACTCCACTGGCTGTGAATCCCCATCGATCAGCCTGGAATATTCTTGATGTTGTCATCCATCCATCCATCCATCCATCCCTCCATCCATCCATCCCTCCCTCCATCCATCCATCCATCCCTCCCTCCCTCCATCCATCCGTCCATCCCTCCATCCATCCATCCTTCGACCTCTTTACCCTCGGACAAGGTCAGGCCACAGAGGAGCTGTTGATTCCCGTCGTCTCATTGGCCGGTCTCCAGGGCCGGGGCGGGCAAATGGGGACACGGACAGGGAATGCCAGGCAATCAGCAGCTAGACACAGCTCGTCCAATCACTCGGCTTCACGTGGCCCCCTCAAAGTCACTGATTAATTGGTCCGATTGTCCAGTAGACTGGAAGAGAGAACTGTGTGTGTGTGTGTGTGTGTGTGTGTGTGTGTGTGTGTGTTTTCTCCTCCATGACTTGCTTTTCTCTCCGAGTAGCAGCTGCTGTTGAAAATGTTTTGTTGCAACAAGGAGTTAAAGACTCTTTATTGAAAGAATTAGAAGCACTTTATTAAGTGTGTAAGTACTGTTAAGACTCAGGGATGTGAATTGGTTGCATTGGCACGTACACAGTGATAACTTCAGAGTATATATTTGACCAATTGCACTTTCAATAATTATTACACTTAAAAAAAGCAGTGTTAAAAGCTGCAGTATTCAAAAGCATTAATTTGTACACATATAGGAAACCAAACTTTAAAAATGAATAAATCTCTGAATAAAAATATAGAACTTGACAGTAGCAGTACTTAGTTCTGCATGTAGGCTGTCTAGACGTTGTCTAGACGTTATCGAGGCAGATCCTCAGCCCACTAATTGTCTTACTGGTGTCCATCTTTCCCAGTAATCTGTTTAAATGTGAGGCTCTGTGGGTAGATAAAAGGTATATGGCTCCCTTGATTAGCCTGCAGTCTGTATTACTGGAGGTGTGTGTGTGTGTGTGTGTGTGTGTGTGTGTGTGTGTGTGTGTGTGTGTGTGTGTGTGTGTGTGTGTGTCCATGCGTGTGTGTGTGTGTGTGTGTGTGTGTGTGTGTGTGTGAGTACAGTAGCTGGCAGACACAAACATGAATCTCTCTTTGATTTACTCAGAGCCTGAACACGGGGAAAAAAAAGGAGAGGGGCGAAAAAAAGACGAAAGCGAAAGAAAAACACAAAGAAAACAGCAAAATGAGAACGTAAGATAAGTTGGAAGGGAGAGAATCTCAGGGCGAATGCTGTGAAAGCATTTTGATGCTGACTAGGGCACTTTGTGTGTGTGTGTGTGTGTGTGTGTATGTGTGTGTGAGTGTGTGTGAGAAAATCCTATAGTGAGTGAGGAAAAGAGAGAGAGACAGAACAGTTATCCCAGATGAGTGTGTTAAGTGCTACTGTGTGTTGTTGGGGAGTCTAGTGAGGCATATGCACCACTGCTAGCAAACAGCAATATCTTCTTGGCCAGTTCAGGGGTGAAAGAGTTGCGGCAGGGCCACCTTCAACTCACTCTGTGTCCCTTAGGGAGTCGAGATGAATGTAAGCATGTGTCCACCTGTCTAAAACAAAAAAAATAGATAAAAATAAAAACAGTTCGAGGATCATTGTGCAGGGTCACAAAAGTCTAAGCCCAACTTTATGTTCACAAGCTTTGTATGAAAATCAATATCTGAAAGGCATGAAGGGTGAGCGCATCTGAAAAAAATGCCTCGAGGAAACGTCCTCCAACGCCTCGGCGTCACTGGTGGCAGTGTTTGTTCAGCCTCCACTGGATTTTACTGCATCTCAAACATTATTATCTGCGGTTACCTGGGAAAAGGAGATGTTTGGCCCCTTTCGGCGTCCAATCGCAACCTTCCCTCTCTCCCCGATTCGCTGAGATCTTTACGACCCCCGCGCCGTCACGCTTCCGACGCATCAGCCCGCATGTGGAGGCTCACCTCACGGGAAAGTGATAGCCCTCGATGACTTTTTATTGCCTTGCACGCGATAAGCGAAACTCGGAGTGGCCCTGAGTTTGCCCCTCTTGAGAAAAAAAAAAAAGAAAAAAAGAGGAAATTGTATCAGGTTCCCACAGCAGGGGGGGGCAGGGGCAGTTTGCTTTTAGGATTAAGGCTGGTGTCGCCCAGCCGCTGGGGTCGCGCGGAAGAAAGAGTCAGAAATACAAGTAAACAAAGTGACTTCCTACACCCTCTCCGGACAAATCCTCTCCTCTCCTCTGTCTCTTTTCACACGTGAAACAGTCTTTGTCACTCAGGTTCGACTAACTTGCATTTCATCGGCCTGGGTGGACACCTCGTGTGTGAGAAGGCAATAGCCATAAAACTGTTTGATAAGGTGATAGAGGCTGTTTTACTGTTTGACTTTGGGATTTATGCTGAGCATAAAGCATGTTTGCATATCATCATGTGAGCCTCTTATTTGTACATATTGTCTCTGTCTTTATTTTCTCTCATGTCCCTGGTGTGTCTCTGTTATCGCTGTGTGCCTCTCGCTCTCACTACGCCCCAGTTTTTTGAGATTTTTTTGTTTTGTTTTGTTTTTTTACTTTCCCTAATGATATTCGAAAGAATTCATGCACATTTTGAAGGTGAATAAAATGTTTCACCCGCTCTCTCTGTTACTTTAAATCTTCCCCCCCTGCATTCGTTCAGTCTGCCTCTCTCTGCCTGTTGGTTACATGTGGGCATGTTTGCATGACCAAAGAAATGCAAAGTCTAGCCCAGACCATTACAATATGCGCTGTGTGCACAATTTACATGAAATACATATTCATTCCTGACATGTGTGCACACGAAATAGCTTCTCTCTCCCTCTTCCCCCTGTCTCTCTTACGCCTTCACTCAGCCTTTGTGCTTGTTTGGGACGTGCTTTTCCCGGAAAGTCTTTCAGATGAAAACTCTGGTATCATTTATGTCCCTTTCATTTCTTACAACGACATCTATGTAGCCTTTTGTCTTCCTTATTTTACCCATAAATGCGCTTGGATCGCACCATGTTCGTAGTTTGGTGCTGCTCCAGGAAAGGGTACAACAGCCGTTCAATTGGGAGGGGGTTCTACTTCATTTGCTCCATTGAGGGAGCTCAAGCAGGAGGGGAAATGTATCTTTAGCTCCCATGTTATAATTGTGGCACGCTAATGATGTAGACACATTCTCGCTGTCTGTTTACAGGAAGCGCTCTTCTTTAATTTGCGACTGGCGTGAATGCCAAATGCCTATATCTAATTACTGGTGTTTGCTAAAAGATACTATTTACACTATTTTTTTTTTTGCCTTGTAGAGGTCTCTTGTGAGTTGGGGTGGGGAGCTTATGACAAAAAAAAAGTTAAATGTAAAAAAACCTGGCAAAGACTTGTTCTTTCGATTTTATCTGCAACATTTTTTTTTCTGCCTGGGTGCTGAAAAGGAAATTTATTTTTCAGAGGAATTCTTTTGCGCATATGATTTGTCCATTTGAACATGAAGATATTTTCATTTAGCACATCTACATTCAAGATCCTGTTTAAAAAGTGTCACTCGAGGACTTCATTCAGATTTATTTCAGTGTGAAGCACCATAATTTGCACAGTTCCTGTGTAATCGTGTCCTGGGAGAAGATGCCACTTTTGTCAAATTGCTGGATATCTCCCTTTGAAACGAAATTCTGTTAGCTTTGATTTGCAAATGTAAATAAGTTGAAATGTGGTAATGCACTTGTCATGCAAATGAATGGGATAAAAAAGTTGAAGCTTACTCATTTGCTTGTGAAATTATTTGCGTGTGTGTATGTGATGCGTGTGTGTGTGTTTGTGTGTGAGTGTGTGTGTTTGTGTGTATGTGTGGGTGCATTTATGTGCCTTGTGTTCTTGCCATGGGAAACTTGTCATAGTGCAGAAACATGACAAATTTCAGATTTGTGACCAGTTTGCGCTTTTTATTTTGACTGTTTTCAATTCAGCTCCAAATTGCCCGGAACATACACACATAATATTCACACACACACACACACACAGACACACACACACACACACACACACACACACACACACACACACACACACACACACAGGCTCTCACAGACAGAAAATGCCCTGGTTCTTAATCGTGGCCAGGACAGGTTCATAGGGAATCTGACAGTGAAATCACAGCGACTCATCACTGATGTGTCACAACGCATTACATCTGGCCGATAAAACAACCTCAAACTCTTTCTGTCTCTCTCTCTCTCTCTTTTCTCTCTTCTCTCTATCTTTCCATTTCTGCTCTCTCCTCCTCCTCCCTTGTAGAGGAGCTGAGCTTGGGGCCCAGGAGGCCTCTGATCAGATAGATGTTAACTTTTCAGGGAAAAGCCCAGATAGGGGGCTGGAGAATTCAGACCATCACCTCTGTCAATGGACGGTTAAGGATCAAATGAGCTTTTTCTTCAGCTCTTTTCCTCCTGTTTTCGTTCGAAAAAGCTACAATTAACACTTTTTAAAAAAAATTTTAGAGTATAAATCTTAGATGGATGTGAAAGAGACTCGTGTGGTGGGAGAATGAGAGGGAAGAGAAGGAAGGACCGGAGGAGGGAGGGGGAGAGCAAAGAGACAGGGTATTAGCACTTTGTTCAGTAGAGGAGCATTGTTTGGCCCCTTGGCACACATGAGAACACACACAAATAAGCAACTCACACACACACACACGAACATGCACAGAGCAGCAACGTTTATTTATGCTTTTGATAAAGAGATTAGCCCCATCATCTTATGCTCTTAAGCCAGCCAAGGGGGTTCATGTTCAGGAAATCCTGGCTTTCCTGACACATGGGCTTATAGGGAGACCTGGCTCAAGCAAAACTTATATGATATTAACACAACTCCTAATGGTCAGATTAAGATGATTTTGGTCTTAAAACGGAGGGCAGTTCGGTCAGGTTCGCATTTTTCTGTGGTCAAGCGGTATTGAAAGAGGGAGAAAGGAAAAAAAGAGATGAGGGGAAAGGGAGACAGAAAGTTAAGAGCAATATAAAAGGTTAGAAAAAGAATGAGGTAGGGGAGGGCAGAGAGTCTGTGCCAGCTGGGCTGCTTTTTTTTTTTTTTTTTCTTTATTATTAGCCCTATCACAGTGGTTGGAGTCCAGCTTAAAGCTACAAACAGCGAGGTGCTAATTTTAGCCTCCAAAGAGGATAAGGATAAATAGCTTGCTGCCAGTTTGCCATATGGTCCCCTGCCGATTATATTGTGTCAGGAATATTTTCACCCCACCCCCTACCCCAAACCAAGCACATAAATATACACACATATAAAAAACAAACACAGTCTCATAACTATTGTTTCAGCATTTATGATGCCAGGAGATCTGTTTACCTCGACATGTAGATATGATTGAGGAGTTCATTTGCAAAAGGCAGCATTGTGGAAAAAAATGTTTAATCACACAAATTTAATTTTCAACAATTTGACACATTTTCAAGCCTGGGAAGGGTTTGTTTTTTTTTAACTTATCATTCAAAGGTCACACAATTTTCTTTTTATTTGCAGAGTTTATTGCTTTGTAATAATAGAAAGATATGTCATACTGAAACAGTAATTTTCAGACAGGAAATTGTTGTTGCAGCGATGGCGGTCTCAACCAACAGTTTTTTTTTTTTTATCCACCAGCTTCCAGCTGCAAGGTAACATTTGGCCTCTTCTGTAATCTCCTGCAACTTGGGTTATATTCTCATTTGAAAATGTGAACCCTGTAGGAGAATAAAAATGAGTCTCTCTCCGTCTCCCCGTCAACACACATGCATATGTTCACATGTAAATGCAACACACACTCGCACGGCAACTCTCCATTATTCTCTCACTCCCTCTCACTCTCCCTCAAATTGAAATAATTCAATTTATGGACACAGTTCCAGACCTCCCCGGCTAAGACCATTATGCATGGAGCCCCCCCCCTCCTTCCAACAAAAGAACGGGAGAATTTACCAGCCGGCTCTCCAAACGACTCCCGCACAAAGCCAATTTCATGCCAGGAAAACACCAGCAGAAGCGCCATTTTTGGTCAAAATCTGCATCCCTGTGGATTTTCTTTATTATTGAATGTAGGTCGAGTCTACTGTAATTTTGTTTGCGTAGCCCTGATATGACATGTGCCGCTCTTTTTTTGCTTCTATCATCCAAACCTGGCTTCTACACAGGTGTTTACTCATTCAATAGTGAGAGAGAGAAAAACCTCAGACTTTTCGGATTGTTAAACTGTCTGAATTTGACCCCTGCATCAAATTTAGAACCACTTATGTCGTTGCAGGGATGCTAAACAGCTTCCTTTTCAAATTATTGTTTCAATTTAGGCAGCAATGTCAGTTTAAAGCATTAAGATGTGAAATACCACGGTTGAGGTGGTGTGTTGTGAGCCCAGGTAACCTGGGTTGCAGGACATTGGAGGTAAAGTATGTCAACTAGGCTAAAGCTTGACCCAGGGCTGACCCAGACCAAGCATGCCGCCCCCTGGGGCCTCCTCCCCTTGGTCCTTTTGACATGGATACCTGCTGTAGGGATCTGACCGAGAGATAAAGACCTCCGCAAGCTTTTCTGAAAAGTTAAGAGGAAGAGAGAGAGAAAGAGGGAAGAGAGGTCTAGATAACAAATACCTGCAGGTAAACACAAAAGCGGCAGGGTGGGCTGCAGAGCAGCATGGGCGTTTACTTTGTGTGTTTGCAGTGCAACACAAAGCACGCCACTTGCTGTACACACACTTGTGAAGACACACATTTGGACGTAACCCGATCATCCCTTCTCGCTTTGAGCCAGTGAAACTCAAAGAGATGAGCAGGAGCTTGGGGGGGGGGGCTAAGAAGATTCTCACTATTGATAACCTTTAGAGTGAAGGCCCTAGTGGCACTGTTTAAATACATACACAGAAAAATACACACACACACACACACACACACACACACACATATATATAGTTATATGTTATACACACTAGCTCCCATGGGAAGCTCCAGGTCTTTGTTCCATTGAGATTCTCTTAAGCAGCATAGAGGTCATACTCTTACAGGAAGTCACCCCCAGAGAGGGCTGCCTTTTTCAGGAAGTGACTCGGTGGGACTGTGTGGCGAGAGCGCCGGCATCCGCGGGGGGCATATCACTCCTGTCCACACGGGCCCATGCTCCACAGGAAGTGGGCCCGCTGCAAAACCCACTCGCTTCCTCTTCCTCTGCCCCTGTCCCGAGGAGCCTTATCAGGTCTGCGAATGGGGAGGCTGATAGGACTACAAATCCCCCACATCCCCACAGCACCACATCCTGTGCCTATCAAAAGATACAGGGACAGGGAAGTAGAGACGCCGCATTACTTTAGAGGGAGAAACTACGAAGGTTAATCTAATACTCGAGATTGTGAAAAACAGAGGAGTTCTTACAACAGTAGCATGGATAGGAGGAGTCTTTAAGAGGCTTCCCAGGATTAAAATGACAAACACTCGATATCCACAACAGCAAGTGCCTTTGTCTGCTTTACTCATGTGTTTACTCGTTAAAAACCAGCTAAAACCCTAATATGTAAATGAAACAACTCAACAACCAGAGGTATTTAAATGGAGTAGGTTGTTGCTTAGACAGTAACTTATCCTGTTTTCCTAGCCACCCCTTCAGTAACCTGAGCTTGTGGGCGCAGGCCAAATTATTCTCTGTCCTAATACTAAAACCTTCTGTTATTCCGAAAAAACCTCTCTGGAAGTTAATGCGCTATTATTAGCTTGTGCCACCGCAGGGTTAGCGTGCCTGTATTATCTAACTACATGCTGCAGTTTGGCTGGGCGCTGATAGGTTAGCATGAGTGGGAAAATCCTCGTGCATTATAAGTGTTTATCAGGGGCTGTGCCGTTCAGATAGTTACCATGTGGAAAAATGCACACACACACACACTAACACACACAGGCTGAGAGCCGAAACACACCAGCTCTGAAAAATAAGCGTAGAAATTTAAGTTTGGTTTATTGATCTACACCCCAAACACGCAGAGATGATTAAAGGCCGAGCGGTCTGATTGTAGGCACTGAAATGATATAATTCCACTTGATTTTACTTAATTAAACTGGTGGTTTTCCATAGCTTGGTAGGATTAAAACAAGTTGGGGCTGCAGGATATAATTTCACTAAATGGTAGCCCATTGTAAAAGGTGCACACATATGAAAGGATGTCTTTTCGTTAATTCATGTTGGCTATAAAATGATACCTTCATGCTGTAGTGTAGTAGAGAGATCCTGAATGTTAAGAAGGTGTCTCAGAGTGAAGAGAGATGTATTTACAGTCGGTTTGAGTTTAGTGAAAAGGATGTTTTGATGGTTTATTAAAGGGCCTCCATGAGTATATCTAGTTTTCTCATGCTGAAAATATTTTTACTGAAGCTCAGTCCACAACAAAGTTAAGGCTGGATGTTTTTCCTTTAGTCAGGCTGAAGCTTCCTTCTCTTTGTCCTTCGTCTACATTGAAGGACTTCGGACGCCCTTCAGCACATCAGCTGACTTTTGGAAAGGACCGCCGTGTCATTGTACTGTTAAGTGCTCTTAGCTTTTGTTATAGTCCTTGTCCTCTCTGCCATCCCTTCCCCCCCTTCCCCCTCGTCTTCCATAGCCCATTTGACTCCGTCTCTC
>CM029124.1:5472500-5577500 GCA_016859345.1 Istiophorus platypterus
CAAAAGCCACATGAATCCAGTGGACCTGAGGTTTTCACACTTTTAATTAACTCGTAAGTGAAGTATGATAACTGGCCTGTGTTTTTTAGCTTCTTTTTCCTCCTTGTTAGTTAAACACATTCCTCACTCCTGGCTTCCTGATCTCCTCCTCATCAGATCACCACAAATGAAATAATTGTTCCATACTTGGCTCAGATTCTCGCAACAAGAAGTCTCCAGTGTGCTTTAATTACAAATAACCCTTGTAAATGACTCACCAGCTACTGTCATTATTGAATCTGTCAGCGCTGATCCACAAAACTGTCATCATTCAACGTAACCAGCTTTTGTTATTGCAAAAGCACTCGTTATTTACTGTAATTACTTCAGTGGAATTGTCTTTGATTACAGGAAGCAATTACTTAGCTCTCCCCTGATTTGTTTACCTGGCAAGCCTCGTCTCCCCCCCTTTTGTTGTAATGACAAGTTTCTGTGTCTACCTAATCTATTTATTCATTGCATTGTTACCGGTGTGTGTTCTACATAGATCAATCTGTGCTTCCGAGTGATATGATCCAAATTTGTTTGGCTGGAGTTTAGAGCAAAGGTCTGGAAATAATGGTGTGTCTCTCTGGCGAAGGCAGGAAGGGGAGTCTAGACTGGCCATATTGTTTTGTCGACAGCGCATGTCATTATCCGCAGAATAGTCGAGGGGATTTCTCTCCTCCTCCTCTGGAATAAAAGGGAGGCGAAACAGCATTGGTCACAGAGAGTGTTTTGTATTGAAGTAAGTAAGTGTGTGTGTGCGAGTGTGTGTGTGTGTGTGTGCGTGTGTTTGCGTGTGTGTGTGTTGCTTTAGAACACTTTGGTAGTCGTTATTGGAAATCGGCTTCACAGAAGATCCTAGGAAATGGGTGCATGAGAGTGAGTGTCTGTTTTTTTCAGTGCAGCAAATGGGAGAGACACTTCTTAAAATGTGCCCCTTGCTTGGGAATTGCGTTGCAAGGAATTCCTGCATGTTCAGAATATTTGGAGATGGGAGGGGCCTCCGGAGCCATGCAAAGGGAACCCCCCTACTGCCTGAGCCCCCCCCACTCCCCCTCCCCGAGTCTAGGGCTTATGAATGGCCTGAATACAATAAACACCACTTTTTTCTTTTCTCCCTCCTTCTTGCGAGCCCTTCTTTACCCCTCTGAGGATTTCTGGGAATGTAACGTATGTGTATGTGTGTGACAATGTGTGTGTGTGTGTGTGTGTGTGTGCGTGTGCGTGTGCGTGTGCGTGTGTGCCTGCTTTTATGTGTGAGTGCAACAGAGAAAAATAGTGAGAAGGAGAGCACTTTAGTGAATGTACCTCAGCACACGTGTGTGTTTTGTGTATCAGGTTTTTGACTGTGTGTATGTGTATGAATTTCTCACCTGCCAATATGAGAAGAGTGTATCCCATGTGGAACCGGATAGCAGGCCCCTGAGGCCTGAGTCTTGCCTGGGCAGCCAACCCGGGGTCATGTGAGCTTTCTGGGGTGTGAAACTCTAGGAGTGGCCCATGAGGGATCAGCTCCAGGTCACTCGCACTCACAGTGAAAGACATACTCCCTCTCTCTCTCTCTCTCTCTCCCTCTCTTTCTCTCTGTCTCTCTTGCAACTTAGACTAAATGCACTGTCATAAACTCAAAAGACCTGTCCCCACCTCTTCTCCCTCCCAGTCCATCCATGGCCTATAAAACCTCGCAAAAACATCAGCAACCACCAAAAAAAACGATTCGCCATATGTGAATGATTCCTCACACAAGATCCCACTCATGACATCTGGCATGAAGCTAATATTCATAACCTTTACCCCTCAACCCAAACAGCGGTGCCTCTACGAAGGAACAAAAAACAAAGAATATTAGAAAGCTAAATGTCATAGTTCTCTTGTGTTGTGCTGGGAGCAACGTGTCTGACAAGATCACTGTATGCAGATTGACTTGCTGGTGAATCTGTGGATGTTAATTTGCCAGGCAGCAGAAAAATGGCTGACACCTTCGAATGGCACATGTGCCCGTGCAGAGGAGGGGCAGGTAGTACCAATCTCTGCCTCGCGCTGAGATATGGTTCATAATCAGATCATAACAGATTAACCTAGATACTGCGTGATAATGTCAGGGTATGCCTTGAGACAGGGAGATGTGGAGAAGTGATAAAGACATAGGAGAGGAAGAAGAAGAGAGGGAAGCTTCATTAGTACTCACTAGCTGAAGAGGTAGACTGAAAAAAATCAAGACTGAGGATACTGAACAACCCAGATTATTTTAAAATTTTAACCATATTTAATTACTGACACATCATTTGCACACTTTCCATTTGTTTTACATCGAGGACAAAACTTCAAACCTTCAGTGAGGAAAGATAACAATGCCTCACTCTTCTCAGTGCATCCCCAACACTGTGCAAATATCCTCCATCCCAAACCCACACTTCAGCAGACAGAGAGAGAAAGAGGGGAGAGGAAAGTAATGAAGTGGGAAGGAGGGGGAGGCAGGAACGAAACGCGAAGTGGGGGAAAGGCTTAACCGAAAGCCATCGAAGCTGAATGAGCATAGAAGTAAGTGTCTGTTTAGCTAATGCTAACGAAGCTCATGGAAATGCATGAAGAAAGCTAACCTAGTTTTTACGTCATTATCTGTTTTGCTCACAGTGTGCGTGTTTGTGCGCAAGTGTGTACTTGTGTATACAGCGTGTGAGGGGACTGATAAAATATTCCTTCCCTTGGTTGGCCCCGGGGCATTTCAACTGCCCCTGGCTCCTTCCAGTCACTGGCCTGCTCCCTAATTGACACACACACACACACACACACACACACACACACACACACACATGCGCGCACAGGGACACTCAGACACGTACACGCACGAACACACAACCACACACACGCAAAATTCAGGGCTTCTGTTGCTGGAAACACACATGCATAAAGAAAGCCTGAGATAGACACACACGCACACACATACAGACGAATGCACACCCATGCATGCATGCAGTCTTCACACACGAACATGCACCCCCACCGTCCCGCATTGATTCACCCCATCCCCTCCACCCCCCATCCCCCCTTAACTAGTTGCAAAGACGTTGTCATGGCCGATCAGTGGGTCAGGCCCAGAGCTGTGCCAGTGGCTTTTCCTCGTGGGGAGGCTGGAGCTCGCTGGCCTCGCTGCCCCGCGCTGCATGTGTGCAAAGCCTGGGTTTCAGCCTGCTGATGCTCTTAATGAGCCCGCCTGGCTGGCTGTGTACGGAGAGTGAGTGACTGATTCATTGGCTGACTGGCTCGCTAGCTGCCTGGGTTGCTCTCCGACCGTCCGAACGAATGACTGAGCGACCGACTGGCTAACCGGCTGACTGAAAAGGGTTCCTCTCGACTGACTGACTTACTGACTTGGTGGATTTACAGAATGACTAGCTTACTGGCTGGTTGGATAGTCCACCGTGTGACTAATTAACAAAGTGGAAAACTGCATGAGTGACCAACTGAGAGGCTTACTGGCTGAATGATTGAATGATGATTAGACTGTGACGCCACTGAGGCCATGTTGTCATCAGTGCAGATAAATCTAAAATCGCTGCTTACAAGTCAGACATTCTCATATACATTTTAGTGCTTGTGGCTGGTCCCACACTGAAGCTAACTTTATGATGATTGTTGCACAGTGTTCCAGTTTTCAAAGATTTCTTTGACCACAGAGAAAACTCTGCTAACACAGTGCACCAACAAGTCAAGAATGTCTTGCTCTCTTGACACTGGGATGTCACTTCTCATGGCAATGACTCCTCAGCATTTTCAAGGAGTCTGAGTCTCAAAAAAAAAAAAGAAAAAATCCCCAGTAGTGTCTCATTTTTCTAACAGAAGCCATCACAGTTATTTTAGATAGGAAACATCAGCTTCAAAGGCCAAATTAGAGAAAATAATGTATTTGCATTACAGTGGACATGGCCTGACTAAGTGTCCTGTGATTTTTTTTTCATCTGATTAACTCCAGTGTGCCACACAGCATCTCTTCCCTCTCCTATCCATTAATTTCACCCCCTTCATTTCCTCTTTCAATGGCACGAGTTTGAGCTTTCGCTTTTTCACTGTCTCTGACTCTTCCTCATCACTCCATCTCCCCATCTCCCTCTCTTCTTACCCTCCTCCACCATCTCTCATCCCTTTTTTCCTACCCTGCTTTACTCTCCCTCTCTCACACGAGCCGAGTCAACACCATTGACATTTCCCCCAACATGGCTGCCAGACACTTCGACACCTTTCCTGCATCACCCTCACCACTCGCTGCCACAGTCTTTCTTCTTTTTTCTCTCCTCCCACTCTTCCCCTCGCTCGCTGGGGTTAGAGAAGAGCAGAAATTAGGCCCAGACCTCGCAGAGGTGATTGGTATCAAATTGCAGTGAAAATGGAAATGCCAATAAAATTGACGGCCCTTCCCCGGCCCTCCTCCTTCCCTTTTCCCTTCTAGGTAAAGTAAGCATCTATAGGTCAGACTCACTTAGAAGTATTGGGAAGGGAGACAAAGGGAGGGGATATTGGTATTAAGGATTCTCTCTGTGACTTAGGGCATAAAATCACAGATATCAGGGTCATAATTTTCATTCTTTTTTTTCTCAGTTTCTTGCAACTCAGTCTCTCTTTTCTCATCACTTGGTGTAGATTTATTGAGATCCTAGGTATTTTAGGCAGGAATACAAGCAGTGCCTGTACCTTCTTGGATTCAGTGATAGATGATATATCGGTAGAGATGTAATTCATGCTACATCTCTCAAACTATACATCATTTTCATTTGTGATTAATTAGGTCTTTGGGGTTATTTTATATTCTGTTTATATTCTCATGCTTATGAGTTTTAAGGCTTATAGTAGCTGCTTTCATGCCATTTTATTCACCATAAATCAATAGATACAATGATAGGATACACTTTAAAATACTTTAGAAATCATTCAGTATGATATTCTGATTCTGTATACGAGTGGTGGCTTAAAGGCTAGAAATCGGGCTTGTGACCGGAGGGTTGGCGGTTGGATTTCTTAGACTGGAAAGAGCATCTGGGGGGGCAAAAACGCAACTACTACTGTGAGTACTTCCTGTCAAACAAATTCAACAGTATATATATATATATATATATATATATATATATATATATATATATATATATAAAGTAAGATGATGCCTTAGTGATCAAAGTAGGTTCCAAGGATCAAAGGGGGACTCTGTGATAAAACAGTAGCAGGAGAGTACAGACAGCACACTCAGAGTCGTGCGATTTCTTGTGACAGTTTTTGTCTGAGAAAACACACCTTTATTACTTATTCTCCCTCCTCGCTTCCCACAATTTTCTCACCTCTTCCAGAGCCCGCTTGCTCTCCCAGTCCCTCCAACTTGCTCACTTGCATGCATACTGGCTCAGTCACCCTCTCACACCCTTACTCTCTCACCCATTCACTCTCGCTCTGAGCTGATACTCCGGACGCTTGCTTCTGTTTCCCCAACTCGCATGGGACAAGCCCCTAGGTTTGTTATTGTAGGCTTTGCCGAACATGAGCCGGTCTTTACAACGGATTGAAAGCATTTGCTTCCAATGAAAATCGGGTCTTAGATTACAGGGCCCCGGCTCGGCTCGCCCCTCTTTTCCACCAGGCCGACAGACGTAGAGGGGAAGAGAGAGGGAGAGAGAGAGAGAGAGAGAGAGAGAGAGAGAGAGAGAGAGAGAGAGAGAGAGAGAGAGAGAGAGAGAGAGAGAGAGAGAGAGAGAGAGAGAGAGAGAGAGAGAGAGAGAGAGAGAGAGAGAGAGAGAGAGAGAGAGAGAGAGAGAGAGAGAGAGAGAGAGAGAGAGAGAGAGAGAGAGAGAGAGAGAGAGAGAGAGAGAGAGAGAGAGAGAGAGAGAGAGAGAGAGAGAGAGAGAGAGAGAGAGAGAGAGAGAGAGAGAGAGAGAGAGAGAGAGAGAGAGAGAGAGAGAGAGAGAGAGAGAGAGAGAGAGAGAGAGAGAGAGAGAGAGAGAGAGAGAGAGAGAGAGAGAGAGAGAGAGAGAGAGAGAGAGAGAGAGAGAGAGAGAGAGAGAGAGAGAGAGAGAGAGAGAGAGAGAGAGAGAGAGAGAGAGAGAGAGAGAGAGAGAGAGAGAGAGAGAGAGAGAGAGAGAGAGAGAGAGAGAGAGAGAGAGAGAGAGAGAGAGAGAGAGAGAGAGAGAGAGAGAGAGAGAGAGAGAGAGAGAGAGAGAGAGAGAGAGAGAGAGAGAGAGAGAGAGAGAGAGAGAGAGAGAGAGAGAGAGAGAGAGAGAGAGAGAGAGAGAGAGAGAGAGAGAGAGAGAGAGAGAGAGAGAGAGAGAGAGAGAGAGAGAGAGAGAGAGAGAGAGAGAGAGAGAGAGAGAGAGAGAGAGAGAGAGAGAGAGAGAGAGAGAGAGAGAGAGAGAGAGAGAGAGAGAGAGGGAGCGAGAGCTAAAGCCAAGAATGTTGTTTCGTATGGATCGTTGAGAGCCGTGCTCTCCTAATGGTGTATATAATTCAGGTGCCCTCCAGGCATGCTTTCAGGAATTCTTTTGCCTGAGGTAATGGGGAGCAAAGGCCTGGGTTTTCGGCCCATGATTATTCCATTGATGTGGCAGGCTGGAAAAAAGTCATCTCCAACCGGATTAGCGCCAACATCCCCATTAATTATCGATGAATCGGGGGCTTAGGGTTTAGCTAGGTGCTGGGTGTCGCCCTCTGCAAGTTAGCGGAGCGCGGGCCTGCTCGAATGCAGTTATCTACTGCCGCCACAGTGAATAGAACTAGAAGCTTTAGAAGTGCTTTGTGTGTAATCAATAAATAACTGGATCCAGTTCTGTGCTCTGCCTCAGCGTTTTTTTTTCTTCCTTCTTTCCTTCCCCTCACTTCCAGTCAAGAAAGGCAGTGAGGGTGCCATTTGTTTATCCCATCTCATGTTTCTTTTATGATTATCGCCTTCTTTGAGGGTGACTCGCATTTTTGAATAATGATAATAACAATTAGGCTTTTCACAGCCACAGATGGGTAGAGCTTCTTTCTCACCACTGGAGCTGTATAGAAAACGTACAGTAATTGGGTAGTTTTGAATGTTTGTGTGTGTGTGTGTGTGTGTATGGTTTCATGTTGTTGAGTCTGAATGCAGAGAAAAAGGCCTGTGGTGCACGCTATTTCTTTCACTTTTCCTCTCGGTGCTCAAATACTCTAAGCTGTCTCAGTGTTCCCCTTAGGTGAGGTTAACTGGCCTTAATAGAGCCTTATCGAAGCCCTACAGGTTGCTGTAAGCAGCCATGACGCCATTGTTATGAAAAGCAGCTAGCTTTGTTGGCGCTGTTTGTGCCTCTGACTTCCTTTTTTTCAACCTATTTTCCTTTTATTTTCTACCTCCCCCCTCCCTGCAACCTCCCCTTTTGTAGTGCCATGTTACTCTTTCCACCTCAGGTAAAATGGCAGAATGCGCCGGGGCGACGCTTCAATAACTATTTTCCCCTCAGGATAATAAAGACTAAATCTCTCTGTCATTTTCAATTCTGCGCGGGCTTGGATGGGAGAGTGGGGAAATGCGACCTTACAAGTCCTTTGTGCTCCCCTTCTCCCTCTCTTTTCTCGCAGAAGGATGCGAGCGCTTGCTGTGTTTTCAAGTGGTGGGGGGAGAAAAATGAAAGGCAGGGTTATTTATAAATGTATTAAAAATGAATGCATTTATGAGGTGCTGTTTTCCAGCCATTCTCTGCTTGCCATTGTTGTGTCTCTATAACCCTCCGTCTGTGCATACAAAGCCCTCCAGAATTCCTTCGAAATCGTATTTATTCCCTTTGAATGCCGAGGCGCAGCGAATGCAGGAAGTAAACAAACTGTGCGTCTGATCTCCGCTGTCTCTTCCTGTTTCTCGTCATGTGACAGGCGATGGCCTGGACAACAGCGTGGCTTCGCCGAGCACAGGGGACGACGACGACCCGGATAAGGAAAAGAAACGCAACAAGAAGAGAGGGATCTTCCCTAAGGTGGCCACCAACATCATGAGAGCATGGCTCTTCCAGCACCTAACAGTGAGTTGAATGAAACAGCATTTGTTCTCAGTTGCTCCGTGTTTCATATCACGTGCGCACACTGAACTTCGCTCCACAGCCACAGGCTGTCTTGCTCTCAGACATGCACATTTTCTATCCTTCTCGCTCTGCTCCTCCCTTATTTGAAACAAATACACTCGCACACAAGCAACTCTCCACGACGTATCCCGGTTTGTACGGTGAGCACTTCAAAGACACGGGCCCGTGTAATCTGCTGGCGATCTCGGGCGGCCGGGCTCACGCTCCTCATCTGCTGAAACTGAATAAGTCTGAGGCCAAGGAGCTAGGCCCACGGCCATAACTGCCTCAGATACATAGATGAACCTCATTAAGAACAAATCCGTCATTATTTAAGAGATGCCGAGGATGCTGCAAAGGCCTGTGGTTTGGCTTTATTTTTTACTCAATTATAGCCGAGAATACCGATGCCGTTAGCACCAGCTTACAAATAGTGTCGGAAATAAAAAAAGTATTTTGACAGTGGAAGGCACAAATGTGACTGTTAAGATGGAGCCAGCAGTAAATAGAATTCTAATTTATTAAACACAAGTTTCTGTTCATTTCAAAAACAATCAGTGCACTAGCCACAGTTATTATTGCCAGACATTATGTCATCCTCTCTTAATACCTATCAAAGGAGAAGAAGGAAGTGAATAAATAAACACTTGTTCCCATTATAGTTTATGGGGCCTCTTATAAGGTCAGAGCAAACCCCTCTCTTAATTGATTGCAGAATTTATACGGGTGGTTCCACTGAGGAGTCAGAACAAAGTTTTTTAGCTTTTAGTGTAGCTAACCTACATAGCATAAAGCAACAGTTTCAAATTTTATTGATCCCTTTGGGGAAATTAGGGTTTATGATCACCATTGACGATGATAAAGGTGGATGAAATCTTTCCTTAACTTACCCCATGGATGTTAGAAATGATTTTGAAAAAGCCAGAGTAAGTGAGATGTTGTGCTGTGTTTTGTTAATGAAATGAAATACAGCAAATTTGAACAAAATGGCGATTCAGGGCTGAATATCAGACCAGGTTCGATGTCACAATTTTCACATTTAAAAAAATGATTTAAAACAAAATCACGCAGGACGTTGTGCAATGACGTTGTGCAACGACATTGTCGTAACTTAAATAAGTAAAAACTGCATCTTGCACCTTGAAACAGTGACATGCTCCCTTAGTCATATTCCTAATAACGGTCGGATTCCAGCGCAGTTTTGAGGAAATGCTCTTTTGGATCTCACGTCAGCCAGGCCTTGCGTCACACAGATTCTGCCTGTGTCAGGAGTTTGCTTGGAACACGATACAGTTTGCTTGAGTGGGTGTTGGTTTGAATTGCACGAGCCAACGGGGAGGATGCTGGGGAAAATAATTTGGTTGTTGGATTATGGATATTGCATGGGCTCCGCTTTTATTTATTTATTTGTTGCCTGTCTTTGATGTTGATGATATGCATTGTACAGTGTCTTCCTCTGTTTCCAGCAGAGCTAAAGGAAAAATTGGAGGAACTTTTTCCTCATTGTGTACACTTTTCGTGAGGAATATAAAATGATATAGTATATAGCGTATATGCATATGTAGTGCATACACACAAGCATCTCACAAGCCTTCTAATGCTTTTTGTTCCTCTTTGTGGTCTCCCATTTCCATCCACCCCCCCGCCCACCTCCTTAACAAAACCACCAGTTCTCCATCACCCTGCACACACATCAACACATATACACACAAACCTCCCCTCCAACTCCCTGACCTCAACTCATTACCCCCCCCCCCCCGCTGAAACTTTCAGGGCCACAGAGGAAAGGTGTTTGAAACTTACACACATCCTGTCTGTGGAAATACAGTTCAACACACATATGCCCAGTGAAAAACACACAGCAACACACACACGCAGCAACACACCTACTGTGTCATATTACACCTTGAGTTGGGCTTATGGGAGGCTCCCGCACTGTTAGATCTCAAACAGTGGGAAGGATATAAGTGAGTGTCAAGGGAGTGATGGAGAAGAGAAGAAGAAGAGGGGGAGAAGGCAAGGAGGTGGAGCGGGGGATAAGGAGGATCCATCAACCTTTTCCTTCTCCCACGCCGATGGGAAAAGAGGAACTAAAACATGGACAATGTACAGGCGCAAGGTGGCACATAGGGCTACTCGCTTTATGGCACAAAATGGGAAGAAGCTGCTGTTCCTTCAGTGCCTTTAAGACTCCGAAGTAAACAGAAAGGTTGTTGGAAAAAAAATCACCTCCAACATGTTTATCCTCCTCAGTGAAGCCAAACAGAAATGAGACCCAGGCAGAGAGGAGCAACATCTTCTTTGTTTATGGGAAATGTGGTCTTAATTTCGAGAAACGCTGGCCATAACAATACCGCTGGTGTCAGATAAATGCTCGCAGTGGTCTCATTTGTTTACACGAATCACTCTGATGTGTCACCATTAATTCAATCAGCATATGTTTGTGTTTATAAGTGCTACTCGTAGCACCTCTAATGCAAAAACATTTACAGTATCTCTTACACTGGCAGCGCGTCTCTCCGCCTCTGCCGGTGTAAACACAGGCGTGGACGGCCGATCCTGACGGGGCCGCAGCGTCGTCAACTGGCCGGCTTTTGTTTCAAAGAGGGATGTGCGTCTGGCCCCTTAGAGATAGACACTGTGCCAATTAGGCTACACATAGGTGCATACACTACACAAACACACACACCCACACACATGTTCATGACGAAGTGCCGTGGCATCAAAAAACCCGAATAAGGGAGTCGGGATCTGTTATTTCTCCATTATAACAAATATGCCAGATTTTGACCCTGGTGCAGAGACAACAGGACGGAATGAACCAGAATACAATAGAAACGATGTGAATACCCACCTTAGTGTATTTTTTCGTTTTTCGCCCTCACACTCGGACCCTCAAGGGAGTTCCCACTGTACCGGAGCGGAAGGGGAAGGTGGGTGGCAAACTGAGGCTGTGAGTGCACCCGGCATGGTAGGTGGTAGGTGGCATTTAAATGGCTGTTTCTTAGGGTCGTATTAAAAAACCATTTCTGCGTTTCTGCCCCCTCACCCGTTAATAATGCTAATTTCCAATGTCTTATTCTAACGGGAAAAGAGAGAGATTTTAAAGCAGAGAGTTTCATGTTTGTTAGAAAGCTGCAGTTTCCCAGGTTACTGGTATTATCAGTGCCGGAGTCAGAGCCATGTTTTCGGCGTCATGGATATTCCCCTGTGAAGGGTGGCAGGGTAAAATCAGGAAATAACAAGGAATGGGTAGAGTAACTTTTCTACTGTCCTATCAGCTCTGTGATGGTAGAACGACAGGGGTATTGAATTTGTGACGATGACGACAGTCGCAGCTCACTGGGCTCTCTCTCCAACACACCCAATGAGCTCATATGTTGTCCACAGCGCTTGTGGGACGACTTGGTCAGAAGAATTTGGCTGCGCCGACTTGGAGCTGCTACAAAACATTAGTGTTTACCGCTTGTCACAAATTGCGGTACCATGCAGCTCACTGCCAGCTAGACATGCAGCTGTAAACTTGGTGGGGTACCAAAATAAAGGGGGTGGGGACATCATCTCATTTTGATGTTTGTTTTTCCCTTGAAATTCTTAATTAAACACATGTTGCAACAACTAGCAATCATTTGGTTTTACTGACTAAATTATTGAGATATTTGGATTGTGCAATCATTTAAAAAGGCTTTTCTCCAACTGACAGATTCACCTTTCTATCTGCTTGACATGATGAGGATGTGTGTTTTGTGTAATTAGCAATATTATTAATATATATTTAACATAATGATATAGGTTGAAGAATCTGTTCTAAACCGATTGCATAACTGGCTGGGCTGCCTCATTTCTTTGTTGTTACAACCAAAGAGACGAGCCTCGAGATGAAGAAATAGCTGGTGCCCAATCTCTTTTTTCCTCTGTCCCTCCTATTGTGCAGCTGGAATCCACCCACCCACCCCCTGCCTGCATCCTCCTCTCCTCACAAATGGTATTTTCTTGTTTAATTTAACAAGAAATGAGTAGTAAATGAAAGCTCAGGCCTCAAATCCCCAACGCGCCCCTGTGCTCTGCTCTCCACTCCCCTATGAAAAGGCAATTTGTGAAATTATGTGATAGAGTAATTAGATGGAATTCACCCCCGCCTCCCTACTACACACACACCAACCGTATTCCCGTTAAGATTGTTGCCTTGCTGAACCGAACTAGGTGTGTGTGTGTGTGTGCGTGTGTGTGTGTGTGTGCGTGTGCGTGTGCGTGTGCGTGTGCGTGTCCGTGTGTGTGTGCGTGTGTGTGTGTAAAGGAAGGGCAGGGAGGGGGTTTGGCATCCTGAGTGTTAGCATCGGTATATTAGCCTGGCAGACTGGGACACACACTCTCATACACATTATCACTAACACTCTCTCTTTCTGGCTCTCCTCCCCTCCTATTTGTACACAGACGCAGTGTAACGAGGGGCAGCCGTGATCGCAGCTCATAAAAGAAGCCAACCCGCAAACCCTCAATGAGCTGCTTTTCCACCCCCCCTCCTTTCTCCCCTTAAAACGTGTAAAATGCACAGAGAGAGAGTATAAAAAATCCAACTGGAAGGCATAATCCCCCGTTAATACAATTAGGAGTCTAATTTAACCGCTCGCGTACGCAGATGTAGCCGAGCTGGGGGAGCCCCCACCCCCCACAGCAGCGTGCAGTGGGGGGTTTTGAGCAGAAACAGGTGTGAAAAGTGATATAATTCATTTCTGCACTGGCAGAGGAGGCCAGGAGCCTTGCTGTCATGGGCCCTGGGTGGTGGAGGAATCTAGACTGACTGGGGGGGGGGGATGATACATGGATGGATGGATAGATGGATAGATAGATAGGCACACTAATCATTAAAGCCAAGATATTTCCTCTCATATTGTAATGTTTTAGGTTTGGATTAAACAGAAAATAGAAACACAGCACAGAGAACTCTCAACTTTATTGTATAGCCGGTTTGGAAAATTTTTTTCTATGGGTTGGAGGAGGGTGTCTGTAGTTTTTTGACTTTCGTGACAAATTATTGCTGCTGCGACAGAAACAAAAACAACTCCAGGAGATGTGCTACCGAGTATTTGCAGAGATATGCATATAGAGTATTTATTAAGATGAAAATTCACTTTTTTACCGCAAAGGTACCATTTCCTTGACTTCTCGGTGAGGGGAACACAAACCACATATGCAAGGTCGCCTCTAAACAACAGAACTGAGGCAGAAAGTTCACCGGAGGTCAGAGTTCGAGATTGCCTCAGATGCCATTAGTCTTTGGCTGTTTATTGCTCGAGCCTGGACATGTCAGCACCCTGGTCAACCGCGGCAACCTCAACATGCTGCGGCAACGCAGCCTTGGAGGGTGTTATCCTACTGGTCCTGTCTCCGTTGCTGACTCCCGGCCATTTTTCGCTGTTAGGACTCAGTCATAGTGATAAGAGGAAAACAGGGAGATGACACTCAGGATGACAAAGGTACAATGGCTTAATTGAATCCAGAATACAGAGACTTTAGATGCATTCTTTTTTTCATGTTTATGACTATGTTTGTCCTGTGATTGTTGTTAGACTTGTTTGTCTTAGTTATCCACTGCACAAATTAAGTTTCTCATGAAAAATAATTTCAATTGACTTTCCAAGCCACCAGGACGCCTCGTTAATAACTTTGAAAAAACATCAGGAAGGAGGCTTAAAAAGGAGAACGTCAGCTGACTTTTTAAGCGTTTTCATTCATTTATTCATAAACGACAACAAAGGCACGATGTCCATCTAGATGTGGCCTGGTGTCTCTGATTAGGTCTTAATTCAATCTAAGTGGCAGTCAGAATCCTAGGCGCCACAGAATTTAGATTTCAAAGAGGCCCTAAGAGACGACAGACAGATGGACAGATCTGCCAAAGGCCTGGCGTGACACTGTGACGAGACAGAGCGGCAGAGGAAAACAAGAGAACAAGTTAGTCTTATTCTCTGCATTTTTATTCGGTTTCAGATATTTTATCTCTGGGAATGGAATTGGCTTTGGGCTGTGTGTTTGAGTGTGTGTATCTGTTTATGAGGGTCAGTGTGTAAATGTGCATGTGTGGTTGCTTTAGTTTGTGTGAGTGTGTGGCTAGGGGTGTGTGTGTGTGTGTGTGTGTGTGTGTGTGTGTGTGTGTGTGTGTGTGTGTGTGTGTGTGTGTGTGTGTGTGTGTGCGGGCGGGCATGTGGGCGAGCGGGTGTGTGTTTGTACGAGGGCATTTGGAAGCAATGACTTGTCCGGTACCAATCGCAGGAGAGTTTGGTGTCAAAGAGGAGGCAGCTGAGTCAACCTGCCCACCCCCCACTACACACACACACACACACACGCACACACACATATGCACAACGCACATACACTCATACTGTGCTCCAACCCCCACATTACCCCACACCTTGTAATGAAAACATCATCAATTATCCCTCTTGACAGGCCCCAGGGACCAAAGGCAGACAGCTCTCTTTGGGGGCTTCTCTTTGTGAACTGACCCTCACAGACACACATAGTTCCCTACTCACACACTTGTGCTTTGCAACCTTTTCATAAGGTGCATACATGTTTTTATTTTATTATTTTTTAGTGTGTGTATTAAAAGCCAATGGGCCGATGACCCGTCTTTTCCAGGAAGGTCGATGGTGTGTGATTGTAGATAGTAGATAGTAAGACTGGTCTGGTCCATCTGGCAGAGGCAAAGGGGGCAGGAGGTGTGTGTGTGTGTGTGTGTGTGTGTGTGTGTGTGTGTGTGCGCGCGTGTGTTATGTGGGGTTCTGGGGGTGTCAGTGAAGGGAGGGGTAATGGTATGGCCAGGGCAGAGGGAAGCCATCAGTCCTGACATGGGCTCCTGAAAGGCCATCTGTTTCATGATTGATGGATGGAATGATGGATGGATGAATAGATGATAGTGGGATACAGTAGGGAGGGGGGTAGGAAGGCTGACACATGGCAGATGTAGGCATTTTGGAAGATTTGTAATGGTTTTCAGAAATATCGTGGTGGTATCAGCATTTTATTATCATTTAGGACACTGATCACATGCTGAGATTCATTCTTTCTGTCTCGACTGTTCTTGTTTAGAAAAACAAACCTCCTATTTGCTTTTGGGATTTATTTTATTTATTTAAAATCAATATAGTGATTCCTCTACCTTTTGTAAGGATGTGGTTTGTGCACCCTACTTTAGACCCGCCAGCCCACATTAATGCATTTCATAAGTTTGGGTTTCCGTGGTGTTGAGCAATGGTTTCAGAGGCATTCCCATCCTGCCAAGAATCTTATTCATGGAAAAAAAAAAAAACCCTCTGCATACTGTAAATTTTTAGGAACAGCTTTTGTATAAATATCTAATATTGAGAATAGGAGTGTTTCCATCCAAAGCTCTGTCTGGATGGACGTCATATCGGTTGAATCTCGGTTACATGCTACATTGAAATAATTCTTGTTGCTTGTTTGACATTTCGGTCGGTTGGGTTTTATCACACTGCGTCAGCCCAGAGTCACGTCAATACATGTCCATCACAAAAAAGTCAAAATAAAGTTGCCATATAGAATGAACAGTACATTTCATACCAAAGGAGGAAATAGTCAACTCAGCTTGCGGCTGGCTGGTGTCTGCTTAGTTGTTAATTTTCTTTTATTTTCAAATTTATAGTCATGTGAGGACATTGTAAATAACCTCATACTCAAAACAGGCTGACGAATGAGTTTCTAATATTTATATGTATATAAATCCAGATCTTTTTTTTTTACAAAGTCTTTTTACAAAGGCTTCTTCTCCCACTTCCTCCTCTCCCTCCCTTTGTATCATTTTACCCCTCCATTTAAAAGCCCTCAAGGGCAGTTAACTTTTAATTCATGTCACCTTTGAACTTTTCCAAAATGGCTGCCATAGAGCCAGACCAAAGGCATGCGTGTGTGTGTGTGTGTGTGTGTGCGTGTGCATGCGTGTTTATCTGGCCTTAGTCGAGGGGTGGGTCGACGTGTTTCCTTGAGAACGTGAGAACTTTACAGACCCTCAAGGTCGGTCAGTAACACTGGAGGGGATTAGCAGTCACAAGAGATCTAATATGGCTGTCAAGAATACACACAGACAGACACACACACACTCAGATCAGTTCATATTCAAACTTTAGAAGCTTCCTTTTACTTTCTGGGGTTTTTTCCCCCCTTAAACACTCCCACCATGGTTAGAAAATTTTGTTTACAGATTCTCATTTTTGCTCAATAACACCTCAGTGGTTATTTTTTTTTTCTAATCTTATTTCAATGCGTTTAAGTCATAAAGATCAAACATGAAGTTGAGGGGAATATCTAATTTCAGTCTTGATTTCTCAATTACCTTGTCACCATCATCACCGTCTACCGTCTCTTCTTTTCCCTTTGTCATCCTTCTTTCCATCTCCCCTCTCCACAGCCCTCGTATAATTTCATAGTTGGGAAACTATGAAACAGTTCAGTGTGTGGTTTCATTGTTGTACGTCAGAGTGATTGATGGCTTCATGCTGAAGCCGTGTTTCACACTAGCTCTATTTTTCATTATCAGCTGTGTGTGATAAGTGTGTGTGCGCGTGTGTGCACATATTATTGTGTGCGTCTCCAGATCGGGACAAAGGCCCATTAACTCGGATGTGCGAAATCACTCGTGGTTTGGTACCCACCGATCAGTTAACAGTGATCTGCAAATCCGAAGAAGAGGCTCAGGCTCATATGCAAACGTACATAGACGCGCACACACACGCACACACTTTAACATACTGTAAGCCCTCGGTAGTGATGTCAGCGGCTGGGTGGGGTGTGGAGTTCCCCACCATCACTGTGGTATTTATTGGAGAGTGAGTGGCAAGTTGACATGTGGAAGACTCGGGGAAAAATATTGTCATAAGTCTGTGGTTAGCTTGATGGAATGCTTGTGTCTAATGCTGTGAGATTAGCAACGCTGGTCTTTCATTCTCACTCCAAGCAAATACACGACCTCCCATTTTTTATTTATTCATTTATTTTTTTTTGTTTAAAACTCCTTAAATGAAGCTTTTGGCAGCGAAACGGTTTGTCACCTCTCCAGAACCAGAGTTTAGCATAGCTGCGTGCAGCATGATTTTGCGCGGCCAGTGATATATTAACTGTGCTAAGTGTGAAATCACATTAGCGCTAGCTGTTAGCCATTATCCATTAGGCTGTGTTTGGTGATCCAGAGGATTGTGGGATCTTTTCTGGCTGGAGTCAGCAGCTCAATACCTTTTACTTACAGCAACTGCAGCAGCCTGCCCTAGATACATTTGGTATGTGTGTGTGTGTGTGTGTGTGTGTGTGTGTGTGTGTGTGTGTGTGTGCGCGTGTGTGTGTGCGTGCGTGCGTGCGTGCGTGCATCTGTCTGTGATTGCATATGCAGTTGCGCTATCATTTGTACGTGTCAGCTTTATGTCTCTTTTGTCGGTGCCGTGAGCGAGTGTGTGCGTACCTCGTCCCATGCGTGTGCGCGATGGATCCTGTGGCTTTGCCGTCGTGGTAATCGGTTTGCGCGTTGGCTGAACTAATTTATCAATTCAGTTCCTCCCACTTGTGCTCTCTCCCATGCGTGAACCTTCTGTCTCCCTTTCCCTTACACTCTGTCTCCGTCTCCCTTTCAGACAAAACACTCCTTTCTGAAAAGAAACAAAAAACAAAAAACCCATAAGGGTTTCCTATCTTTATGCATGGCTCCTGCCTCCGACTTCTCTTTCCCTCTCCTCCTTTCTTCCATGACTCCTTCTCATTCCATTTTTCCTGTAATGCACAGCTGTGTTGCCTTACATTTTAATGGCCTTTGAACCATGATATCATAGCAATATTGTTGCACTTATGTTGTTTCAAAGGCGCTGGGGAGAGAGCCATGATTTATAGATGATAACCTGTCATATCTGCCCATAAATCATCATTTACACCTACTTGTCCTATAATCTCGTGATTGAAGTTTTCTGCATTAAATGCCGTACGGCTCCTGGCGCACTGGAGGCAGGTGGCATCGGAAGGTATGGCTATAGGCTGGTGCTGTGTTTACACGTGGCCAGCTGACCCAGTGTGCCCCCGTAGAGGGGGACAGTCAAGTGTGTGTGTTGTAAGGGCATAAATGACACATACACACACACAAACACACACACACACACACACACACTTGTGTATGCACGCATGCATGCGTGTGTGTGCGTTGTGGTGTGCGTGCGTGTGTCAGGTTGTGTGTGTGTGTGTGTGTGTGTGTGTGTGTGTGTGTGTGTGTGTGTGTGTGTGTGTGTGTGTGTGTGTGCGTGCGTGCGTGCGTGCGTGCGTGCATCTGTCTGTGATTGCATATGCAGTTGCGCTATCATTTGTACGTGTCAGCTTTATGTCTCTTTTGTCGGTGCCGTGAGCGAGTGTGTGCGTACCTCGTCCCATGCGTGTGCGCGATGGATCCTGTGGCTTTGCCGTCGTGGTAATCGGTTTGCGCGTTGGCTGAACTAATTTATCAATTCAGTTCCTCCCACTTGTGCTCTCTCCCATGCGTGAACCTTCTGTCTCCCTTTCCCTTACACTCTGTCTCCGTCTCCCTTTCAGACAAAACACTCCTTTCTGAAAAGAAACAAAAAACAAAAAACCCATAAGGGTTTCCTATCTTTTATGCATGGCTCCTGCCTCCGACTTCTCTTTCCCTCTCCTCCTTTCTTCCATGACTCCTTCTCATTCCATTTTTCCTGTAATGCACAGCTGTGTTGCCTTACATTTTAATGGCCTTTGAACCATGATATCATAGCAATATTGTTGCACTTATGTTGTTTCAAAGGCGCTGGGGAGAGAGCCATGATTTATAGATGATAACCTGTCATATCTGCCCATAAATCATCATTTACACCTACTTGTCCTATAATCTCGTGATTGAAGTTTTCTGCATTAAATGCCGTACGGCTCCTGGCGCACTGGAGGCAGGTGGCATCGGAAGGTATGGCTATAGGCTGGTACTGTGTTTACACGTGGCCAGCTGACCCAGTGTGCCCCCGTAGAGGGGGACGGTCAAGTGTGTGTGTTGTAAGGGCATAAATGACACACATACACACACACAAACACACACACACACACACACACACACTTGTGTATGCACGCATGCATGCGTGTGTGTGCGTTTGTGGTGTGCGTAACCGTGTGTCAGGTTGTGTGTTCGTGTGTGTGTCCAGTGGAGTGAGAGAAATCATAGCTAGTGAACCAGGTGGTGAGTACAGACAGGAAATAACTCATGGTAGAGGAGATGGACAGAGCTGAGGGCTGAGGAGATGTGGTGGGAAAACCCACACCAACGCACACACACACAAACACACTTTCGTTTTTCTCACTTTTTACCATGCTGTCTTTCTTTTTTACTCCGTGTCCCCTGCTTCCAAAGGTATTTGTTCCCTCTCATCCTCACGTCCTTCCTTTTTCTTCCCCCATTTCTCTGTCTCCCGACACACTCGATCTGCTAAATATGTTTCGCTTTGCATATTTGTCAGCTTTCCTGTCTTTTCCCTCCTTCTGCGCTCTCTCTGAGGCGTGCTGTTGTAGCGTTAGTGATGGCGGGGTGGAAGTGAACACGGCTGAGGGTGCTGCTCACTTGTTTGTTACGACAGATTAAGTCATTGATTTGTGAAAGCGGTGCACTGATGGAGAAGGCCCTCTGCTTCTGAAGATGAAGAGAGTGAGGGAGAGAAAGACAGAAAAATGGAGATGGAGGGAAGCATTTGGCTGAGGAAAAAAAAAGAGGCGAGGATATTAAAATCGAAGGGAAAGATGAGAGCTAGCAGTAAAGTGAGGAGTTAAGTGGAGGTGGAAGAAAAGAGAGGGGGGGCAGCATGAGATAGTTAAGCAAAAATGCTAAATATAGAACAGAGGGATGGAGGGGGAGGAGATGGGTGAGAAAGATGGGGAGATAGAGGGATGAGAGGAAGGAGGGAGGGGGGCTTAGGTGCACTTTGAATGACAGAGATGTCAGAGAAAGACAGAGGGAGGGAGGTAGGGTGAGAAAGCTTCGTCTCACAATGGCATCGTCTGCGTCCTCCTTGCCTCTTATAGTCGCTGCTCCAAAGAGCATAAGGGAGCAATTGTGAAATACCTTTACCTAGTTTCAGCATTCCCCCAACCCAGGCTCTTTTCACCCCACCCCCCACCCCCACCCCCCCAGGGGCCAACGGTGAGTTTCTAATTAAAACGTCGGGAGCAAAAGGGTAATTATGATAATAACATAATAATATCGCCAGGGTTATTAGAATGTTCTGTGGTCCCCAAATTGCTTCCTCGGAGAGATCAGATTTCAGTGGCATTACGTAAAGTCGAATTTCCTTGAAAGTCAGGTGAAATGAAATGGATTCCCCCACGGTCGAAGTACAATCTGAGAATCTGATTCCCACATGTATATCACGGACAGGGAGTCTAAAAAAAGTTTCTCACCGCAAGGCATAACCAACTCCCACTCCGTGCTTGCTTATAAGCGCAATTTAGTCCAAAGGGTTTATGTGGTTAGGAAATCTCCGTGTTGTTTTAACAGTTTTTGTTTTGTTGCTCTGAACTCTCCCGTAATAGCACATTGTTTTGCAGCGGCGTGTAACAAGAGAACATTTGTGTTTTTTTAGGTTTAGAGATGAGTGCTAGAATGCTAGCTCCAAGCACCGCAGCTTGATGATGGCATACCGGCGCTGTCGAGGTGCGCCCCGCTGTTTTCTCTCAGCTTTCTGTGGTACCTGCGACTGGGATGAGGCTTTGTTGATCCCTCCTACTCCCCATTTACACAGCCCCCTTCCATCCCAGGCAGCCCTGAGGCAGCCCACCTCCAGCTGTGGCTGCCGTTCTCTGCACCGCTTGGTGCAAGTACCGATTGCTTTGGAGTGCCTCCCCTCGCTCAAATAGGCGGTAATTATGGGCTTAAAGAGGTTTAGTGGTCCAGCAAACTACATAATCACCCCCTGAATTAGCCCCAGCTCATCAGCCTCAGTCCAACGAGCAGCGCTTACCACTAGCACTAGCTATCCTGCTGCACCCCCTTCCCTTTATTGCACAGAGGGAAGCACAGCAGCAGGTGTTGTGCAACATCCGGCCCCCTTAATAAATTTAGCCTCCCCTGAGCTGAAATGGGGAGGACTAATGAAGCACGCCCTTGCTCTTAGTGGAAAGCAACCAGAGAGTAGGGGCACCACACAATATATATGAGGTGCTTTCCTTCAGTATCAACAAACCCTGCCCTTCACATTGTGCGCTAAACACAACAGTACAGCACTTTGTTAAGACATGGGACTTGGTCATGTGCATACACGCTATAAGATTCCGTATACACACAGGCTGGGGACCCACCCATCTGTAAAGCACACGGATCATTGTTCACGCCCTGTGGCACAGAAGCTCTAGCTCCAGCTCTAGCTCCAGCTCTAGCTCCAGCTCTAGCTCCAGCTCTAGCTCCAGCTCTAGCTCCAGCTCCAGATACAGCTTCAGCTCCAGCTCCAGCTACAGCTTCAGCTCCAGCTCCAGCTACAGTGGCGGCTGCTGCCCTGCATTATGCTACATGCCCGTAGAGTTTTTAAGAAAAGCGATGTACGATGCTAATCATCAATTATCATAGTGGAGAAGCCGTTCATGCTGTACATTGTCTAATCCACTTTGTACTAGAGCTTTAATGACATACTTTTCACCCTTTGCCTCGCCAGCTAACTAGATTTATCTCATTCCCATAGGCGAGAGCGCTGAGAGATTTCCCTAAATCAACAAAAGCTGTTTTATGAGAGGGAAAATGCTCATTAATGATTAAAAGGCTCAGGAACATCTGTTTTTTTCTCCATTTTCTTTATTTCCAGAAGAGATGGAGAGATTGGATTTAAAAAAAACTGTTTGAAAGGATTTTTTTGGCCATTTTTGGTGCATATATCATTATTTTAAAAAAGAGAACTGGTGAATTATTAATCCTACAAGCTTTGAGTTGGTTTACCATAGTCCAATGCCATAGAGGGCTACGTTTCTGCTTCTCTTTTTATGTTTTGAGCTAATATGCAGGGCGTATATTTTGCGCAGACTTTGCAGAGGGCACTGTGAAACTCTCCTGTAGTTGGTTCATTTTTGAGTCTCTCAAACGATCTGTTTTTTGCTCTGTTTTGTTATCTCGTACTGGAGCTGCTCGAATCAGAGGAAATTAGGTTAGGGGTGCTTTGTTTTTCTTCTGTTGTTGTTTTGTTCGCCCTCACTCCCTTTTCTTTTTTTCTTTAATCCCCCCTTTTCTCCCAGAGCCAGCTTTGTTGCCGGGTCCCTGCTCCCTAATGAAGTCAAAGGGATGTCAGTCGATGCCACCTACACAGAAAGGAATTTGAAATGGCGTTGCTCTCATGGCGCAGTGTGAGCGCACACACACACACACACACGCAGAGGATGAAACTTCCACTGAATGAGGAAAAAAAATTTGGGAAATTGGAAGCTTGCTGTATGAGATACAACAGGCTTACAGTTTGGAACGCTTGTTTTAAAGTCTGCTCATGCTCAGGGCTCTGGGCATTTGTTGTTAGCATAACAATGTGCTTGCCTCCCCAAATATTTAAGGTAATCTCATACACTTCTGGCAGGAGCAATACTATGCTTCCAGTAAACTCTGTGTTCGCGAGTGTGTGTGTGTGTTTAAGACAGTTTGGTATGATACACTGGTGCCCTTCTAGCCAAAAAGGCCCCCGGATTAGCCATCAGGCATTCCTGATGGGCAGCTCAGTTTCCACAGAGATTTGACCCGGGAACAGTGAGGGGAACGAACCTGGCCAAGTCAAGGCTGCTCACTTTTACCTCAACAGGCACATGCAAGTCAATAACCATAAATAATGTCGTTGTAACAGCGTTTCTAGTTTAACTTTTGGATTGTTTTTGGGGCTTTACAGTGTCAGGACAGTTAAGCTTCTTTTATACGTATGCTGGGGAAAAAAGAAAAGAACCCCCCCCCCCAAAGTATGCTATTAATAACAGAGAAGTATGCTATAGTAAATCGCTGCACATCCACAAGTTGTTTACTGCGATTCATTGCATTTCCTGGCCTCCCTGTGCCTCGTGGCAAACCCCGTCCCTCTGTCGGCAAGGTCGGTTCGCTCAGAACACCGCTGACCCATGCCCGCCGTCCACAGATTGTGCAGTGACACGGCTGTTTTTTTGTTTTTTTTGAGGGGCGTCACATGACTGTGACAACGTATGATTTTCCTCTCTCCTATTCCTTCCCTCCATCCTGTTTCATTGGTTGCGGTTTTATAAAGCTAATGTGGCATGTCAAGCCTTTTTAATGGGATGCACAGAGGCTGGGGAAGCGCAGCCTTAAATAGAAATATATGCAACGATAACACCAGAACACTAATGGCCAAGGGAGGAACGGGACTGAGAGGACTCTGGCTGAAGTGAGTTGGTTAACAAGGATCGAGTCACGTACATTAAAAAATATGCTTTCATTTTAAAATGCAGCAAGTTTATGTTTTGAAATATATATATTTAAATATTTACAGAACATTTTTTTGACTTATATTACTTAGTCAAAACAGAAAAAAAGTGTAAAATGAAATAGTGGTGTTAAATTTTTCAGTGTTTCTGTCAATTTCAAAGAATCATTACCTTGATGCTTTTAGTTTGGGCCGAAGCCAGATTAAAAGTAAGTAAAAGTGAGGAGGATTTGGAGCAGTGAGGGGAAGAGGCAGCCAGAGATAGAGAACAGGGAAGAGAACTGGTTTTGCTGAGGAGGCGAGATGAAGAGAAGGGAGAACAGCAGCAAGATAAAAAGACATTTTTGAAATAGCCCTCCCTTCGCGGTGAAGTGAAGCATTCCGGCAAAAAAAAGAGTGACTCAGACTTGTTCTTTCCTTCTCCTTCGCCTCCCTCCTCTTATTGCTACTATGGGGCTAAGGTGAGGCTCTATATGGTTTACAAGTTGCAAAAATAAGAATCAGGCAGCCATGACCCCTCAGAAAGTTCATCCTTTTTTTTTTAATATCTCTACAGGCTTTTAGTGAGATACTGCTTCTGCAGACGAGACAAAGATTTGGGTGGGTTCGCTTGTCCTGCGGGGTGTCAGGGGTTTGAGCGGCGCCACAGCCGTGTGTCTCTTCAAAGCGACCTTGAGCACGGCACCGAGCACATAGCACGCTGGAAGCCGCTCTGTCTTCAGGCTCCTCTAGCAAAGCGGAGAAAGGAGGAAATCAGAATCATAACACGAATCCTAGCGAGTGTGTGCTCAGAGCCAGGCAGCCTTCAGAATGTTGGAAATTTATGGGGTATGTTTTTTATACGCAATAGATATATTGAGAATTAAATGTACACAACTGTAAACTCGTTAGTGTTGTGTTTGCAGCATCTTTAATGAATAACTGGTGACTGCAGCCATTCACTCTTTTTTCTTCCACCTTGCCTAAAATAGTTTTTCTCTGGGTTAGGCCAGGGACAGGGGGAGTAAAGAGGGGTCTAGCAGAATATTTACACTCTTATCTCTTTGTTAAACCCCCGGGGGCTCCAGATATCCATTTCCATGTCTCCTCCCCTGCCTTCTCCTTCCTTCTTCCTCTCTTCCTTTCTTTCCTTCTACTCTCCATCCATCCATTCCTCTCTTGTTCTTGTCTGAGGGGGTCAGGGAGGAAGATGGTCAGACAGGGAGGGGATGTTACTGATGCTCTGTTACTCACCCACACACACATCTGTGCTGAAACACACACACACGCACGCACACGCACACACACACACACACACACACACACACACACACACACACACACACACACACATGACCATGCACGGCTGAACTTTCTCATAGGCCCAGCAAGCTCAGTGGCTAAAATGAGAATACACAAACACACACACACACACACACAACACACACTTTCATGCACACACACACACACACACACACACACACACACACACACACACACACACACACACACACACACACACACAAAATCACACAGCAAAACAGACATGTATGCGCACACCCACGCATGCACGCTCACACAGACTGGGATTGATAAGACACACAGAAGAGAGAGAGAGTGAAGTGAAAACACACACCCCTCCTGGCACCCATATGCTCAGAGCCCAGCACAGAGCGGCGGGCTGGGTGGAAATTCTCATGAAAGGAGTTGTATATTTGGAGAAGACATATCATTAAGATAGGCGGAGGGAAGAGGGAAGGGAGGGAAGGATGCGCAGAAACTTTCCATCTGCTCTTTTAAAGAACATGTTATTGCTTTTCTCACTAAAGGCCTTTCTCTCTCTCTCTCCTCTCTCCCTCTCTCCCTCTCCCTCTCCCTCTCCCTCTTCCTCTCTCCCTCAACCCGCTGAACCACAGCCAAGGGCTGTTAAAAGAGACCAGAATCGCTCACAGACAATATTAAAACTGGGCGACTTGTTGCTAAGCGAGAGACTAAATCACAGTGTTTTGACAGATAGGAGCTAATTTGGCGGTTTAGAAAAAAAAAAAAAAAGGAAGACGAAAACAGTTTTGATGTTTCTGGCAGCTCTTCCCGGTAACTCTCCCATTATGTGAAAAGCTCTGGTACAGTATATGTAGGACTTTAAAGGTCGCATTAGAGGGACGATGCAGTGGTGGAAGACGTTTTCAGATCTTTTACTTCGATAAAATTAGCACAGTTTAGTCCCGCAGCCATTCGGTTTGTATAATCAGCAAAATAGACTTAAAGTGAAAGTGAGAGCGCTCATAACGCAGCAGAATGCGGGTAATGTAGGTACAAGAACCTCAAAATTGTACTGTGCTTGAGTAAATATTCTTGGTTCCATTTCACCTCTGGCAGGATGTGTGTTGAAGAGGAACACAGCCCTTTTTTTTCTTCCCAGTGCTTTTGTGTGTGTCTGTCTCCGTGTGTGTGTGTGTGCGACTACTTGTGTTTATCTGTCTTTCTGCGTGTGTGTGTGTGTGTGTGTGTGTGTGTGTGTGTGCGTGTGTGTGTGTGTGTGTGTGTGTGTGCGTGTGCATGCCTGCGTGCTGAGAAGCTAGAGGGACCGAAGCGTGGAAACAGGGTGTATTTGTGCTGTATTGTGGCCCCTGGCGTGGCCGCAGCCCCCAGATATCACGAGGCAGGCTCTCCTCCTGCCCACAGATCTACAACACGTAGAATGGACACACTGATCTTTTTCATGTTCAATCAATTTTGTTTATTGAGAGGAGAGAACAAAAAAGACATGTCGTGCACATGATTGGCTGTAATACATCAGCAGCGAGTGTGTGTGGTGTCCATATGTAAAGTGCGCAGCGCGTCTAGACATCAGATGACACAAGCCCCAAAGAATAATGTTTTCTCACTTTCAGCACACACAGGCCGGCGCCTTGGAGTGGCGCCCCAGATTTGCTGCAGTTATTTTAATTCTGATATTATCTGATCAGTCTACAGTACGGAAGATACTAGTGCCGCTCGCGCGCACACACACACACTCACACACACTCTCACACACACACACACACACACACACACACCCAGACAGAGTCTATGAATGGACAGATACTTCACATGCAGTGTATGTGCGCGCACACACAGATCCACACGTAAAGGCACACAAAAATGATTGTAGAAAAGAAGTGGACACAAATTTGGCCAGAGGCGACAATGCAATTATAACTTAGCGCGTGAAATTAGCCTCCTTGTGTTCTCATTCCCCACAACCAATCACATGGACCAAGGGAAGGGCTGGGAAAAAAAAAGAAGAAATCCTTCTCCTCTCTCTCTCTCTCTCTCTGCTGGGTTGTCCTGGCGTTAAACACAATCCTGCTCATTATGCGCTGAGAAAACTGTCATGAAAAAAATGAAAACGCTGGCGCCGCACTGATTTTGCACGTCTGATTGACTATTAAGCTTGTGTGTGTGTTCTTGCTGGACATACTGTGTATCTTACACAGAAGCCAAATGTGTGGCACCTCTTGTCGGTCACCATAACATGGGGTGAAAACTGAACAAATTTCGGGGTCCTGTCCCGGGTAGCCCGTTTATATCATTGAAATATATAAATTCCAGTCACCGCAAAATGACAGACATTGTGGATTTTGCAAGTTTTGTGAGACAAGGAATTGTTGGTATCGGTTTTACTGGTTCAGACCTCTGTGTGTGGCCACTGCTATGTCGCTAGTAACCATGTAATTTGCCCTCTTTTGACTATTTTTAAGAAAAGCTACACTAAAATATGATATGTTTTCCTTTTCCATGTGTCGTTTGAAATGATGCAGCGGATATATAGAGAATTAGCAAACTTTCACTGCAATACGACAGAAGTCAGTGGGTAGGAGGTAATTCACACATCGGGTTGGCACAGCGAAAACACTGGTGTAGATTGGGTCTTTCAGCCATATTTCATGATCATCCAGATCTCTCAATCTATAGTTAGTATATTGTGTATCTCTTCTTTCTTTCCATAATTATGTACATACAATTTATATATATATATATATATATATATATATATATATATATATATATATATAGCCTTTAGGAATATACATAGTTCTCCAGTTAGTTCTATCCCCTCAACAATCCTCGCTCCCCCTCGCTCCTCTGCTCCTCTGCTCCTCCGCTCCTCCTCTCCTCCTCTTTTATGGCCTGCCTATGGTGTTCAGCACAGTCCATGTCTTGTCTCAGCCATGAACAGCACATTGTCCTCCATGAACAAGACTCCGTGCATCTGCGATACCCCCCCAAACACACACACACACACCACTCTAATATAAATCAACACACTCCCCAAGTTCACATTTATCCAATTTATTCATTCTATATATTTAAACAGGTGGCTCGACTTTAACTGTTCTCAGCTGGCTGCTCGATGAAGGAATGGACTCAGTGGTTTATATTTAAACGCTGGGCTTTAGGTCAGTTTAGCTTATCTTCCCAACAGCTGAACTGTTGTTTATGATGCAGTCGTGTCTCATATTTTTGAGTTTTCAATTAGATAAAAAAATAATCTTAGAATAAGGTAAAATAATCCATCCTGTATCGGTGGTAATCATCATTTGCACTAATCACAAACCAATTCCTGAAAAAGTGACAGCTTCGCATATCAGCGTTGTGAGACTTGGTTAAGAAAATGGTGTGGAGTTAAGACAAGATCAAAACTAAATGAATGTTTTAAATTGATTTACATTGGAGAAGTGTGACATTGTTCCACCCTCCCAGTGGCAGATATTTAAGATTTAAAAGGCTCAAAATTAGATTAAATTACTTGCTGAGATGGCAATGCGTGATTTTGGGGAAATTCCGGTTTCTATATTAAGGCTGGTGGTCCTTTCAAAACCTAGATGAAACCCAAGGCTTTCTGCACTCAAAGGTTTTTCTTACGATCTGCGCCTGGAGAAATGATTCCAGCAAAGTGGCAAACTTAACAGAGTCATGTTATTGCACCAACTGCAATAAGGATAAAAGCAACCGGCAGCAATAAAGACGAGAGATTTTACATTCTCTTGTCTGTATTCCACCGGGTTAACATTACATATTCCCAGCTCACTGATTACATATGCAGCGGGTGAAAAGGGGGTATGGGGGGGGTGTCGACGCGAATATTATTTGTGTAAGAGGCTGCCTAATTACCAGAGCTGGTTCTCCACTTCACTTAACTTTCTAATTGGCTTGCCTTTTTGGCTGCCATTAATTACAAGATTTCATATTCCATTAATGATTTGGGAGAGGGAGGCACGTTACCATGCGTGTGCACACACACGCACACACACATGCACACACACTCACACACACACGTGCACACACACAGACACACACAGACACACACACACACACACTTACAGTATACATCCTTATAGACGCAGACACAGGCACATGCTGACACCTACGCACCAATGAGCATGAGCACAGGTCTTATTTTCTACTTCTCATTATGCGGCACGCTTTTCTGCATGAGCGTGTGTATGTGTGTGTGTGTGTGTGTGTGTGTGTGTGTGTGTGTGTGTGTGTGTGTGTGTGTGTGTGTGTGTCTGTCTGTCTGTCTGTCTGTCTGTGTGTATATGTGCTTGCGTTCATGTGCGTACATTTGCATGTGTGTTTGTAAACCTGTGCCTCTGCAACATCTCTTTCTCGGCTAAAAGGCAAATCAAACCCCGTCTTTCAAGAACAAGAGGCTTCGTTAAACAATTTGTGGTCAGCTTTTTCTCATATGTGTTGTCCTCCTCTCTTGCAGCATCCCTACCCGTCAGAAGAACAGAAGAAACAGCTGGCGCAAGACACGGGCCTCACCATCCTACAAGTGAACAACTGGTAAGTCATTCCGGAGTTTACATGGAGTCGATTTTCAGGGGTTTGATCCCCCAGGCTATCCCAGTTCTTAATGATTGGAATTAATGCCTCCACTCCACCCCTATTTTCATCCCTCCCCTACACACACATACACACATACACACACACACACACACACACACACACACACACACACACAGAAGTGCGCACACAGAAACACACCACCACTTACCGAATCATCCTCATCTAGATCAATCCATCTACAGACATATGGCCTGGAGTGATTTTCCAGACCAACAGCCTAACTCAGCCCAAACACGAGCATCCATGTTAATTAAGAGTCTAACCACATTCTGAAAACATCCGATAAAAACATCCAACATGCACAAGTTATACAAGAATGATTACTGCAAAAGCGGTAGCTCTGAGACTAATTATAGGAATTTACTTTGGCCCTGCTTATTTTGTGGATCAGGGGTTCTTGTAGCACCTTTTTACGGCATTTACAATTTGTTTCAATCAGTCAGTGAACATCTCGTTCACCATTAACTCTCGTAGTAAAACCAGCATTTATTCCCAGTTTGTGTTTCTGACATAGTTCGCTGTGAAATTTAGTTACTTCAACTTTAAACTTTAATTAAGAAACAGAAAAAAATCACTAAAAAATGCTGTCTCGTTACATTATAGCAGCAGCTGCTTATTTTTCTCTGATCATTACTGTTAAAAGTTATTTTATTGGGTGACCAGTGACCATATATCCTTTTGCACATTACTACTTAATGCTTTTATAATGTATTTAGCATGTGAAGTTGTTAGCAAGGAGCCTAGTTTAGACGGCCATGGTCTGATTTGCTAACCTGCCTTTGTAAGTTAATGCTCTGTAAGCGCCAACTAGCCTGTTAATTGGGCACAAGCGTGACTGGCCGGGGCCGTAAAATACGGTTGCTAACTAGCCGTTTTAACCTTAGGTAGCACTGTAAAAGGTAGAAAGGGGCCCTATGTCCTTGTGCGGCTAGTCTTATCAGAGAGATGGCTATCAGCACATGCTTAGCGTTATTAGCCATGTCTAATTAAATGGGTTGGAGTCTGGGTAACTGAGGCAGGGCCCAGGCACAGGGTGTTTGATCTGAGCGGCCCTTAAAATAATCCTTGAAAGTATCAGTCAGTTGCTAGGTACAAGCATGAAAGTGGAGACTGCAGAGAGGCAAAGAGCGGAGAGGAGAGGGAGAATTAAAGAGCCCAGACAGAGTGAAAACGAGATGAAGAGAAAGAGGGAGAGATAAGGGGAGAGGGAGAGAAAGAGATGAGACACGATAAATCCCCATTACCAGCAGTCTAATGATGTTAACATTATTCCCAGCCATTGTTCAATCTGAGACCTCAGAGACAGACAGACGTTAGATTAGGGTATGGTGTATCAGTCTATGGAGAATTCATTTTATACCAGGGCCAAAAAAACAATGAGCACACACACACACACACACACACACACGGGCATAAAAAGGCCTCCTGACCAGGGGGAATCCTGTAGAGGTTATCAAATCACGTGACCTCTCTGAAATCCATGGGGGATCAATTCTTACAGCAGAGATAAAGCCAAGCCGTGCGTGTATGTGTGTGTGCTTTCACGCGCGTGTGTTAGTGTTAGTGTGTGTGTTCGTGTTTGTGTGTTCGTGTGTGTGAGTCAGACAGACAGTCACATGAACAGTAGCTTGGTCACTTAAGGCTGACTGTGTGCTCTCATTCTGTTTGTTATTTTTATTGGTAGGGGGATAGCAGCACACCCTGAAGGTGTGTGTGCATGCGTGCATCTGTGCAAGACCAACACACACTGTGTAAATCGTGGGAGGTTAATCTCGGTTTGTGGAAGATGTTGTCTGTGTTTGTGTGTGTGTGTGTGTGTGTGTGTGTGTGTGTGTGCATGCAAGAGAGAGAGAGACAGAGGGGGGAACTGGAGGTGGTTAATCTAAGGGGTATTAGCTGTTAAACCCTGCATGCTGGGATCCTACTGCCCCCTCACATTTCGTTGTATACAAGTGTGTGTGTGTGTGTGTGTGTGTGTGTGTGTGTGTGTGCGTGCGTGCGTGCGTGCGTGCTTGTGTGTGTGTGTGTGTGTGTGTGTGTGTGTGTGTGCGCGTGTGTGCATGTGTGTTTACGCGTGTCCACAGGCATATTTCCATGCACAGTTGTTTGAGCGAGCAGTACGTTGTAGCATGGAAGGGTGATCAGGAGGGAAAACAATAAAGTGAAGAGATGTATCGATGGAGAGAGAAAGAGACAAAGAAATGGAGAAGAAGGGTGAATGAAGTGATGCAGGAGAGGAGGAGAGATGGAGGTAGAGGAGACGATATAGAGGAAAGGGAGAAAAAGAGACAATCACAAAGAGAGAGAAAGAGAAGGAGGGAGAGGTTAGGTTAGGGGAACTGCCATTTCGCAGGCGTGTTGTTGTGCTGATTGGGAAGCCCCGTCATTGGGTGTCTCCATAGCAACCCCCGGTGATGTTACCTCCTGACCCACTGATTTGTTGAAGTCAATTTCCCTGGCTGTGATTCTGTTCGTCAGTGTGGTTGGAGAACACGCACTCCCTTACGCGCACACACACACACACACACACACACACACACACACACACACACGCGCACACACGTGTACACAAATGCGTGCCTCTCTAAATTCTATCAGAGCTACACACACGCACACGCACACGCATTTTCTCATGCGTTCACTTGCACCAAATCAGGTCTACAACTGTGAAATCAAGCCAAAGAGGACTTCAGGAAGCATAAAACACTTACTGGGAGTGTGCTTCACGGTCATACGCAGACCATCAGAACTGAATTGAATTCACATCCAATGTCCGCAGATGAACCGCGGGTCATCCGTGTTTGTTGTCGCGACGGGGGAAGACCTAACGATGGAGAAAAAAACCAAACAAACAAAAAAAAAAACCAAACCACGCACAGCTGACAAATAAAATGCATAGTGCAATCCTGTCACATGTCACGGCACGGAACATTAGGAACACACTCTCCTTTCCTTCCTCTCTCTTACACCCACACACACACACACACACACACACACACACAATCTCTTTATTCACATGTGTAAAATCTGCTTTACTTCACATATACTGCATAATAACAACTCTCTCTCTCTTTCTTTCTCTGTCTGTCTGTCTGTCTCTCTCTCTCTCACGCACTCACACACAACATAGATGTGTTAACACACATGTCGGTGTGTATTATTGATGAGCGAGCACGCGGTAGGGCTCAGCAGATTAAATAAAAATGCTAAAGGCCGGCAAGGGGCGCAGATCACTCATGAATTATTGGCAGAAATACTCTGCACCAGGGAATCTCAATTTGAATGGAGAAAGTGTGTGTGTGTGTGTGTGTGTGTGTGTGTGTGTGTGTGTGTCTGTGTGTGCGCGCGCGTTTGTGCGTGCGCGTGTGTGTCGTCTGTGTGTCATAATACATGTTCACATTTGCACAGCTGAATCATATATAGAGAATGCACACAGCACTGTACACACCCCAACACAAATACTCTGACACATCCCTACATAGTGGTCTATTCGGTGTATGATCACACATCTAAACGCAAAGTCACACACTTCCTACACAGGTAAGGTGTGTATGCAAAGCACACATATTCTTACCACACACCCATACAGTACACACACATACACACATACACATATTATTCACCGCATGACACAATCCAACACAAACTTGCACAAAAACTTCACACAGTCCACAACCGCTGAACATTTCACTGTGTATTCATCAAAAAAAATGAACAAACATTAAATGTTCGCTGTTTTAATGAACACATGCATGCAAAGGCCGTCTCGATGGTTCCATTTTCATTAAAAAGAAGCAAAATATTCTGTTAAATCTAAGTAACAAATTAAATTCACATTCAACGTGTCAATATTTTACTTCTCTTTTACGTTTGTATTTGCGAATACATTTTGAAGACACACTGAAGGATTATATCGTACGCGAGATTTGATTTGTAACATCTCATTAATGGTTTGCTGTCAAAAAAAGAAACACGTCATAAATCAAACCAAATACTGCCAGGTCGAGAAGCAAGAGTCTGCAAAGCTTTGTAAAGATAATGAGCCACAATTTTCACTTGGAAAATATAGTATATCCCATCAGAAGTGGTTAAGTTTTAGTTTTTCCGGGGAACATTTTTTAATTCTTGTTTCATTGAGCTATGAAACTTTCACACATTAGCTGCTGCTGACCTCATGTGCAACTGTAGGATCGTTGTCTGATAATTAAAGTACACAGCCCTAAGCTAAAGATATCACCTCCGCTTAAAAGTCAAACAAATCGGAGACTCGTGTAGTTGCAGTGAAGCTATTTTACCTAAAATTATAAAAGGAATTTCCAACCAAAAGAATCTTTTAAAAAATAAGTTTGTTACCCTAAATGCGCGTGACTTAAGTGACACTACATAAATTGAAACCATGACCAAAATTTTACCCCCAAGTAATTTACCCCATACTCTAATCATACAACAAACAACAACAACTTTTTATCTAAGATGAGCCCAAACAGCTAAGACCAAAGCTCAAGAGGATGTTTCGCAGCAATTTGCGACAAATTTTTAAAACGGGTATAGAAGAGACAACACCACCATCGGTTCTTCAACAACATGTGATATAAATACAGGATATGTTAGGAACAGTAAAGAAAGAAGTCGAGCAGTGATCGGATCGGAAAAGTTCCCCGTTTTTCCCAGATATTAGCTCCATAGGACCCAAGTGTCCTTGAAAAATACAACCCTTTACCTGCTCACACATTAAAACACTCTTAACAGCTAATGGCTCAAAGCGTAACATATAAATGGTCTTTGTTTCTCTGTCTACTCTCTCTTTCTCTGTGCTGCAGTCAGTATCTCTCTGCTAAGTTCTCCTAACGCTCCGGTGATGTAAAAATCGATGGCGAGGTCATCAGGTTTCCCTTGTTGGCTGCCCCTCCCCTTCCTGCCTGCAATTTAATAATGCCCCTTTAAAGGCAGTGTTTAAGCCTCGCCGAGCGATTGTTTTGTCAATAAGGCCTCCTTTTACGAACGTCTTAAAAGCATGGACAGGGAGACCGGGAGGGAGAGAGAAAGAGCGAGGGAGGTTGCATTTAAGAGGGCAGAGTGGACGGATGCCGGGGCGGCTCAGGAAGGAGCGGTGTGGCACGTACATGTATGTCTCTTATCGGGTTTCTGAGAGGACGGGGGGGTGAGTCATTGGGTGGAGGAAAGAGAAAGGAGATGGGTCGGGAGGAAAAAAGAACACGGAAACATGGATGGAGAAGAACTGCTTCTTTACTTTTCAGTAACAAATTCCATAGTATTTAGACCAATTGGCACCTGCAGCGTTAACGCTGATGACGCACGATGGATCGAATTTAAAGAATAACTGGTTTATCACAACTTTGGTCTTACTTCCTTTGGTTTGCCCCACTGTTTCTGTTTTTTGGGGGCGGATGTGGTAACACCGTGCTGCTCTGGGAATGCCGTGACAAGGCGGGAGAGAGAGACAGGCGGGACAAGTCAAATGATCAGACAGGGTTTTGTTTTTTTTTTAAACGCATTCCAAGATCAGCCAAACATATGGAAGAGAAAACGAGTGAAATGACAGATTGCCCGAATGGTGTGTTGTAAACTTCCCTCGCAGTTGACAGAAGAAAATCCTGGTGCAACTTTAACCTACTTTACAGAGTCGAGCGAGCAAATTTTTCTTGTGCAGTGAAGAATCATTATCAGCGTTTTGGATGCAGTCGTTTCGATTTTACCTGAAATGGAAAAGTCGAAAAGGTCTAAACCATTAGCTTGTTTACAGCCTGATCCAGTTGAACCTGGCAAAGTTGTAACATGTAAGCCACTGCTTTGGTGAATACATCCCTATCACAAGTGATAGAAATTATGGCCAAAACTACATAAATAAGACCTAAGCTGTAATAAAACCAGAATTATTCTTTAATGATATGAGTGATAGACAAACAGGTAGGGTGAGATGAATCGTCTGATTCAGTGTGTTGACAGGCTAGAGAGGGAGAGACGCTGCAACTTGTTCACAGAAAGCCCTCTGAGGTGTGTGTGTGTGTGTGTGTGTGTGTGTGTGTGTGTGTGTGTTTTTTGGAATTAGCAGGCCCAGTTTCAGTCCATGCCCTAAAGCCTGTTACGTACACTGCAGCTCTGTCAAGTTGCTTCAGCCTGAAACTCCCTGACATTACAGCAAATACCACACACACACACACACACACACACACACACACATATTACAGCAAATACCACATACACTCACACACACACAGAAATGAACACACACTTATTCCTGAATATGACCTCACCCTCTGATTTTCATCACTAAGTTTAAATGTGAAAATCATTTAGAAAAACAATATTTTTACCTCTGAGTCTGAGGTGTGTTGCTACGAGTCGCCTTTTACAGGAATCTTTAGCTTGTGCAGACATGACCATGTCTTTACGGTATTATGTCAACAGAAATGCGTGTAGACATGTGTGTGCGTGTGTGTGTGTGTGTGCGTGGGTGCGCGTGCGTGCGTGCTTACACACATATAGGTGTCCACGGAGTGCAAAGACGCTCTGCGAACCGAACACCATCTCTCCTCCCATTTTTCCTCCTCTCGCTCTCTCTCTTTCTCTTACATCACAGCATGCTGCCCGAGGCCAAACCTGCATTTCTCTTCATTCGCCTCTCTCTCTCTCTCTCTCTCTCTCTCTCTCTCTCTCTCTCTCTCTCTCTCTCTCTCTCTCTCTCTCTCTCTCCCTCTCTCCCTCCTCTTTTCTGCCCACTCCTCTCTTTTTGCTTTTCAACCTCCTTTTGTAGTAGAGAAGAAGGGTGGGGGTGGGATGGGGGGGTTGGGGGTCCAAAACATGAAAGGCGGCAGAACGTGAATGCCAGGGTCCGTGTTGGAGCACACACGGTCGCTGTCTCGGCCGCCGCCATCAGTGGCGGTTGTTCTCACACTAATGTTTTCCGGTGTCGATCAAACGCTGTTGTGGGGTGAGTCAGCGGGTAAACGGAGCGAGCGTTTTGTGCCAAAATTAAACATCTGAGAAAAATAGGACACCTACTCCTACAATTAACAGAGATGACATTGATTTCATGCAATTAAGATAAGTGGTGGCTCTGCGTAAAGCTTTTGTAGACAAAGCACCAAACGATGAAGTTTTAATGGGGATTGTTCTAGAATATATCATAAAAGACTTGTCAGTAAAATCAGATTAAGTTATTGGCTGGTTTCTTTGTGTTCTAGAGATATTAATAACTGATTTTCCTCTTAAAATTGATATAAATGTATATAGGGATATGCCAATGTTTTCGAGTGCTTGAGCTAATACGTTAATGGAAGCGTGTAAATCTGGAAAAAATTGTGTACCCCACCTTGAGTGATATTATTTTATGGGTGTTTTTTCCTCTCACAACCAGACGCTCACTTCCACTCCACTGGTGTAGTGCTGACTGTGGATCCCGACTGCTCGAACTGTTTCCTTTTGCTGGCTTGGCACTGCAGGATCTCGATATGATCGGGATGTTTCCTGTAGAGCCAGTAGCGACACACGCAGAGACAGGATAAGGGATTTAGGCCTGGATCCACTGTGTTTGCAGCAGTCCCCACTGCAAGCCCTGTCAGCAATACTGACTCTGTGTGACACTGTGGTCATCTCTCTGTGTGTGTATGTGTGTAAACTGTGTTTTTTGGGTTTTTTTTTGTTTTTTTTCTTCTTGCGGTAGCTGAGTTTGTGTATTTATTTGTATAGATTGTTAATAAAAACACACACTGCATGTATTTACATGCAAATGCATTTGCAAGCCCGTCCCACAAACACACACACAAGGCGAGTATTGCTAATAGAGCTTCTATATATGCACTCACATTCAGTCATTTGTACACACACACACACACTCAGATGCACACACATTTCAATCCAAGCCTAAAGGCTAAAGGACACAGGCTCTGTCCAGTGTTTGTGGAGTGGGCAGCACAGGGCGGCCATGTTGTTTCTGGGTGAAGCCAGGCTTCGAGCCATACCCTCTCTCTGGCGTTGATGGATGACCGGCTCACCGAGTCCAAGAATGTCTGAATGTGTGTGAAGGGAAGCAGGGTCGGAGATAAAGAGAGTGACGGAGGTCGTATGTGACAGCTACACACTCCCCTCTGATGTCTTATTCTTTCTCTCTGTCTTTGCCTCTTTGTTGTTTCTTCCTCTCTGTATCTCGTATTCTGAACTTTTCTCCCTCTTTCCCACCCGCTCTCTGTTTATATTTTGTCTTTTGGCAAGTCAGTGAATGTTGCAATATCAGCCCGGCTAATGAGTTCATGTATGTTTTTCAAGGGACCAACATTTCCTCTCTGCAACTCTGTGAGGCACCTGGTCGTCATGGACACACACGTCCACACTAAACACACATACACACTGAGCTCTTCTCCAGTTTTTTTAGTTTTTTTTTCCTTTCTTGTGTGGTTACCCAGCCTGTCGCTCCACTCTGTAAAACCAGCTTTAGTGGTAGATTCATGGCTCTCTTAATGGACACTGGGCTCTTGGGTAGAGGAGCAACACGGAGTGTGTGTGTGTGTGTGTGTGTGTGTGTGTGTGTGTGTGTGTGTGTGTGCGTGTGCGTGTGTGTGCGTGTGCGTGTGTGCGTGTGTGTGTGTGCGCACGCGCACGCTTACATACTTTTTATTTTATGTGTGTGCAGTAATGGGGATTAAGTGACCCCATGGCTGCTCTCAGTCTAAAGCTCCTTTTAAATTTCACAGTTTTCTTATGTTTCCCTCCATATGTGGCTCTGGATCCAACTAATCCAACTCATGTTATTAGGAGCTGGATCGGCAGACCTGCTTGTACTAAATGTGTATGACAGTGGGTGTGTCTGTGGATAACTGTACATGCATTTGGAGATGGTTCAAGAGCGGTTTGCCTGCCAATAAAGACGTATATGTATTGGCGAATCAAAACACAGGCCTCATGTCTAATAACAGCCTAGCTGCAGCCAAACAGCACTCGTCACGTGACTCCTGCATGACCTCAGTTCAACCTTACTTGTCAAATGTGTGTGTATGTGTGTGTCACGTATTATATTTTATGAGTCCATACATGTGTGTCACGGTGCCACAGCCAACCCCATAGTAATACATTAGGTACCACACCTTAACTCATGGAGCCTTTTTCTATAGGAGGAGGTCTAGAAACAGAAAAGGATCATGGGAATGAGCCGCTTTCCCTGTTTTTGGTGTAGGATTATTATGGACCTGCAGCACATAGCATAGCTATTTGAAGCAATTTGATCGGTATGAGCGGCTTTTGGGAAAACCAGTGAGAGCGATGCTGCGCGTTGACAAGTGAGCGCATGTGGCAGAATGTGACTGCGCTAATTCACGAAGGTGTTTATACCTGTTGAAAGCTGCACAGACGAATTAGGAAAAAAACACAATATTAAGTATGGCTTACTCATAGATAGTTACAGCCCTTTTTTTTCACAATCCACATCTCGACTCAAAGCTTAAAATTCCTCAAAATTAGCGGTTCCCAGCCTGCGGTCAGGACCTACCCAATTGGTCTTAAGATAAATATGAGGTGGTCACATGATGAATGAGGGGATAAGAAAGAAAAATATATATTTCTCTCATATTCAATTATGTTATTTTTCAGATTTCTCTAGGTTTTTGCTTCTTCTCTCTTTTGGTTGAAATATTCGCTCATGTCCACACTAAGACAGTGACCTGAGATAAGGGGGTCACAAGTAGATTAAAATACTTGGAGCCATTGCTCTAAATAATCTTTCTTCATCTATGGAGGTCTCCATCATAGCAATGACAAGGAACAGAAGTTAAAAAAAAAAAAAAGATAAGAGAGATCATTTTTCCTCATGAATGGATTTACATATCCTAACATAATACTAAAAGAAGTCACAACGGTGCTTATGAAGTCACTCTTCAGTGTTTTAAATACCGTCTAAGTTGTCTTTGCAGTATTGGCCAAAATTCAAATCATGCAAACACTGTAATCACAATGCCATATGGTAACAGCCAATAGGGAAGCGAGTGACATTTGCATTTGTTTTGTGTTCAGTGTTAGAGGGTGTCCCCATATCTCCTAACTTTTTGTGGATTTGTGTGTGTGTGTGTGTGTGTGTGTGTGTGTGTTGCATGTATGTGTTGCAAACGGGGCTCTGCAGGCAGCTGTGTTAGTTTATTTAAGATAATCTGAGGCATCTAATCCAAGCATCTGACCTGAGAACAACACTGAGGAGGAGAGGAGAGGAGAGGAGGGGAGAGGAGGGGGAGGCAGGGGGAGGCAGGGAGGGATGTGGGGGAAAAGAAAAGGAGAAGATTTATGAGTTAACTTGTCAACTGAGGAGAACAAGGGGAGAAACCCATAACTGTAATAATTCTCTCACACACCCACAAGCAGTGTGCCCAAACACATATACATACATAGGGTATGCAGGTAAATGCACACGAATGCACTGCCCCCCCCCACTCCGCCTGCATATAAGAGAATATTTAAGCTCCGTAATAAAATAACTAATTACTTAAGAAGATGGAGAGGTGCTGGGACACGGGATAGGATAATAAAGTTCTGCAGGGATACAGGGTGTGACAATCCAGTGGGATTGAGGTGTACTGTGTGTGTGTGTGTGTGTGTGTGTGTGTGTGTGTGTTAGCTCCGACTGGCTGTATGATTGCTTATCCTGTGATTTACGGCTGGTAACTGTATTTGCATGGGTGCATGAGTGCAAATCGACCGAAAACACTTTCATAGGAACAGGACTGGTTAAAAAGTTACCTCCGGAGAAACTAATGAAATTAATTCTTATAACATAACATAACAGAACATAGTTTTAGTTTTTGCATGAGGATGTGTAGCTGTGTTTGTGTGTGTATGTGCGTGTGTGCGTGCGTGCTCACGCGTTTGTTCGTTCGTTCGTTCGTGCGTATTCACCAGTGAGGAGGAAGGATATATGGCCCAGGCGTTAATTGTGGTTGAGCAGCAGACAATCGATGCTAGCCGCGCGGTGACAACCTGATGATAAGCTACAAGACTCTACCCGTCAGAGCTCGCGCTCTTTTTAGTGCTTTTAAATCACATTGATTGGCAGCCAGGAGGAGCATGTGGTTACACAGTTATTTTAAGCGGCTCTCAGATTTGAATATGCATGTAAACCTCTGTTGGCATGTGCTGACATCCACCGCCAGGTCTTGATGCGAATGTGCGTGTGTTTGTGTGTGTGTGTGTGTATTATGTATGAATATGTAGCTATGCATAAACGTGAGGTGTGTGCATGCACGCATGTGTGGGGGTCTGTGCACATGTGCAAATTCTCTCCGATTACTAATGTAATATTGGAAGCGAGCGCGGAGGACGTGTGTGTATACAGTATGTGTGTGTGCACATATGCGCGTTTCAGTGTCTCATATTACTAATATAATATTGGTAGTGGGCTCAGGAAGTGTGTGTGTGTGTGTGTGTGCCGCTGAAATTGAGAACTCCACATGAATTTAAATCAACGAGCTCGCAGAGTAACCTTTTGTATATCCAATCTGCATCTTTCCACTGCTCGTTATTAAATTATCCCCTAATTGGTCACGCATCAAAGGCAGCTGATGAAAAAGACAATTTCTTGCTTTTAATTGGGCATTTCACGTGTGCTTCGTGTACACCTGTGTGCGGCTGCCTCAGCTCCCTGCTCCTGTGTGTGTATGTGTCTGTGTCTGCGTGTGTCGGGTGTAATGAGAATAGGACATTAGCAAGGGCTTGGCAGACGCCGTCGCAATCAGTTCCACTCTTTCCAGAGAAGGAGGGAGAGGGGCGAGAGGATTAATCCAGACATTAGCAATCTCTGAAGGAGAAATAGATTGGAGGCAAAAGAAAAAACAAAGAATAAAACTCACCCGCTCTCCTTGCATGACTTTTATGAGTCGCCATTTCTGGTGCAACCTACGGCCGACCTGGTTTTTGATCCGGTGCACTACGGGTACATTTATGAAGCACGTGTTCCCACGGTGGGAATCAAACTCGTACCCCGGTACCCTGAGTTTGCACCATGCTGCGTTTTGCTGAACAACACAGGGCTGGAATTTTATTTCAAGTCATTTTCCTTCCTCCCCTCTTGTCGTTCGGTGTTTTTTTGCCCAACTTTAGGCGTACCACCAGTGGTGTGTCACGCCAAAATAGCCCAGCTATTGTTGCACTGAGCAGAGCTGAATAGTGCAGCTCATTGTGTTGTGATGGGAGGCAGGGGAATGAACAGGCCATAAACACTGGCCCTATAGCACCCAGGGGTCGTGCAAAGGTGAAGCCTCACTCCCCTAATAGAGGAGCTCGGCTTTTCTCTGCTCTCCCACTCGCTCTCTTTCTCTCCCTCTCTCTCTCTGTCTTTCCTTTCTGTCTCTCCATCCCTCTTCATCTCTGCGAGTCTTCACCCTTTCTTATTTCCTCTGTCTCGATTCCCCTCCTTCTGTCCCTCACCCCAACCTCTCCCTCTCTCACAGTCTTTCTCTCTGTTAGCTTATTAACGGTCACAGCAAGAGTGTCTGGTTTGCAGACCAGAGCCCCTTGCCCCCCCCCCCCCCCTCGTGCTCTCACTCCTCCTTTCCCTCCCATTCTCCCGCTCTCCATCGCTCCGTTCCCCTGGCTGCTATTATGAGAGGCATTTTATCCTTTGTTCCAGCCCCCATGGTGCATCTGGCCTCAGATATGGGGACGAAGGGGACAGGAAACCAGCGAGAGTTTTTGCAAGGAGGAGGGGGTTTGGTGGGTCAGAGTGTGGGTTCATTGCAGGGAGGTGGACCGCCAGTTTCCACCATACAGGGAAGGAATGATAAGGAGGGAGCAAGCAGGAGAAGGAAACAGATATGGGGGGGGGCAGAGTCACTGTAGTTGTTCAGCACTTGTCGGTCTAGTAGCAGCGGCAGCAGTGATAGAAGTATTATTACTTCACTGATACATGGTCTATTTAAATAGGCACTGGTGCCTGACATTGCTGAGAAGTTCACACCTATTGCCAAAACAACCCCCTTTGTTGCATCAGAGTATCTTTGAGGGATGAAGGAGAAACTCTGTTTTTCCAGGAGAGAAAGAAAGAGGGAGGAAAGAAAAGCGAGCGAGGGATAGAACGGAGGCGAGGGGACAGCAGGGAAAGACAAGAGGAAAGAGGAATAGAGGAGGGAGAGGTCAACAGTTAGCCAGCGCTGGCCCCGAGTTGACCTCGTCCCTCTATAAAAGACCGGGAGAGGAGGAGAGGAGAGGAGAGGAGAGGGGAGGAGAGGAGAGGAGAGGGGAGGAAAGGGGAGGGGAAGAGGAGGGGAGGAGAGGAGAGGGGAGGAAGGGAAAGGAAGGGAGAGGGGAGGGGAAGAGGAGGGGAGGAGAAGGGAGCAGAGGGGAGGAGAGGAGAGTTAAAGGAATGCTTAGGCCTCCTCACCCCTCCTTGCCCTCTCCCCCTCACTCCCCCTCCCATATCTCCTCCAACAAAACAGGGTAGCGAGGGAGGAAGGGGGGGGGGTGTTGGTGATAAAACTCCAGACGTTCCCTCATTTGATGGTGCTCTGCCATGTCAGTGCATTCTTGCATTCCTCCCTGGCTCTTTCTGACCCCCCCCCAACAACAATTCAACATACTAATTTAACATACTTTATTGTAACAAATAAAGAACAAAATTGCCAAGGCCTCAAGCTGAAAGGCTAAAAGGATCCCAGTCGTCCCTCCGTTGTTCCTTTTTCTCAGCTCACTTTACCCGACAGAAAGCTCGACTTACACCCCCTGTTGAAAAATTAATGTTTTTTCTGCAACGGCTTACAAGATACAACAAAGCTATTATAGAAAAAATAATGCAGGGAAACAATTAGGCTGCTGATCATCCCGTCTCTCTCTTGCTATCTGTCTCCACCACTCTCCTCATTTCCCTGCAGCTCAGTCTTTAGAAGGTGATGCAGGATGGATATTTGGCAGAAAAAAAGAGGAGGAGCACCATAAAGCAGTTAGAGAGGGAATATAAAAGAGATATAAAACAGCTTCCTTTCACTAATTAGGAGTCAAGCAGATGCACCAGCCAGTGCCCTTCTGTTTCTGCTCCTCCTTCCCTTCTTTCCTAGGCCCTTTAAATGCTCCTTTTTCCAGCCACAGAGGAGCAACAGGGCTATTGTTTCCTTAAAGTTTAGCTAATGCTCCCCTTTTAGGGATGAAATAGAAGTGTCCGGTGGGGCAACAGCAGGAACACATAAATCAAGTCAGAGGGCCCAAGAGCCCGCTCTCCTTGAGGTCATTACAGGTCAAGGGGTCATTTCACAAGGGGTTAGGCTGAGCAAGGCCAGAGCGCTGCCTGTGTGAGTGGGTGTGTGAGGGCGTGAATGTGTGTGAATGGACATAGAGGACAGGGAGAGAGATTAAGAATGTATGTGCAGTGAGCAGTGCAGGGAGTGAGCAGTAGATTTAAATATAAGTAACATTTGGTGTGTGTGTGTGTGTGTGTGTGTGTGGGTGAGTGTGTGTGTTTGTGTTTGTGTGTGTGCCTGTGCGCTTGTGTGTGTGTGTGTGGGTGCACGCACAATAAATGGTCTGACCGTGTGCTTTTATTGGAGGTCACGGGGTAAAGGAGTCGGTCCAAGGCTATATGTACCAAATCCTGCTCCTGTGAAATCACACAGGAAAACACACACACACACACACATGCATAGACACATCCACACGAACACACATCAACACACACACACACACACACACGTAGACTAAAAAAAGCTCCTGCTGTCACGGAGAAACATACGGTCACCTGTCTTAACAGAGCAGCACCCAAAACAATGCCTCGCACCAGTGGCAACGTGACGTGTTTCTGTCAGCAACACTTGCCACACCGCTGCGCTCGGAGCCAAGTGTGTTAAACAGTCAGCAATCTCTGCTCGTCGCGAGGTGGAACGTCTCCAACAAAGCGAGATGGGCCGACGTGTTTCAAACAGGCAGAGAGAAAATCCCGGCTAAGCCTCGCCCCACAAAGACCCCAGTGTTTGGGTCGACGTGGCTGCGTATACACTGAGGCTGTGCAAGTTTTTACAAGTCGTGGACTTCTGCGTTTTGAAAGGCAACTGCCTCGGTTGTTAAGGTTATTAAGATGTGACTTTCGCTGGGGCTCTATAGGGGCTTTACCAGGGCTCAGCGTTGCTTAAGAAAGGGATAGTTTCTCCATATCACTGCTATGGTTAGCAAAGAGAAAGAGGCCAGTTTGGCAATGTGTTTTGTTTTCATGCTGTGTGCAAATATTTTCCAGGTTTAACTCAGCGATTTTTACCTGATCTTCTGTCTTTGTCCCTTTTCCTCCCTCCTCTTCCTCCCTCTTTCCTTCCGTCCCCTCCCCGCTTCTCTTCATCTTTCTTCAGGTTCATTAACGCGAGGAGGAGAATAGTCCAGCCCATGATCGACCAGTCAAACCGTGCAGGCAAGTCTCCTATAGTTACTGTATTCAAGTCTCGCAGGCGAAAGCCGTCCTCACTCCATGCACCCGGAGGCCTCTCAGCTGGTAAATACAGGACTGACCCCCCCCACCCCCACCCCCCATCCTGGAATGTCCAAAACCTCCAGGGGCTGTCCCCTTCGTTACAACATTAACGTTACGACATTAACAACAACCATTAATCAACTTTGACTTGCCATTTGGGGTGAGAAAGTATTTATTAATTATGAAATGTAATAATTTGGCTGAAAATGAGTTAACGATGAGTGAGTTTATTTTTCTTAGCTCATAAACAAAACTCGCTGTGTTCTCAGTAAAGTTTGCTCTTAACCCCTTCCTCCCCCCTTTTTTGCCAACCAGGCAAAGGGAAAAAAAACACTCAACCCTTCCTCCCTGGCTCAAACCAAAACATAAAGAGAACTACACTCGTTTCTTTTTTTGGGTGACCGTTGTTTGGCTTTTTGGCTCCAGACCTGTTTTTTACCTCCCCCTCCTCCTCCTCCTCCTCCTCACTCCTTTAAACTCCCCACCTCAACCCTATTTGTGGCTGTTTCAGAGAGCGAGGGGAGTGAGTGAGAGAGAGCGAGCGAGCGAGCGAGTGGTCCCCCCGGTGCATGGCTTGGGTTTGGACTGCTGTAAACTTTATTACCTGTAATAGGGGTCAGAGGTCAGGGTGGCATTAGGGGCGCAGTAAAGTTCAAAGGCATTCAGTGGGGCCGAGTTCTTGCTTTTGCTTGACTGACCCCCAAACAGCCTAAATCGAAGGTAAGTGGATTTCTATGAGAGCAGAACAATGGAGGCAAGCAGAAAAAATGGGAAGCCTATCAGGTTTCACTTATCGTTGCTGCTCAGTTATAGGCAGTATTTATTAGATAAAGCATTTAGGTGGGAGCAGATTCTGAGGCCCGTTCAGCAAGAATGACTTATTGTTGCCATAAAGGGAAACAGATTAGAGCTTTAGCCTGGAGTTCATTTCGTTCTTTTGATCATGTGTATAATCACTCATTAATAGGATCAGCATGTATGTTGAAATAATACCAGTGCAAAGTGCTCATAAGTAAGTTTCAAGTAGCAGGAATTTGGTTGGTTTGGACATTTTTTGTTTTTTTTTTCCCAACACATTAGCATAAAATAGCAACAGCGTTTTAAGAATTCGTACGTTTTCATCCAAAGTTTCCGGCAATAATTTCGGAGGTTACTTCTCAGAACCGTCTTTCTTCTCTGCGTGAGAAAAGTCTAACCACAGATGCTTCACCCCTTTAACCTCACCCATCGGAGGGCCAGCTGCTGCCGTGCAGCCAAACATTGCCCAAACCCACAGGACTGTATTTTAAATTCTAGCAGAGATCCCGAAGTTTACAAAGACGCCAAATACGTCAGTTTGAATTTTGGGGAAATGTGTATGAAATTATGCACAGCACATCTACAGGGCTTCCATTTAACCGAATGGTGTGGCACGGTTTGGAGTTTGAATATTTCACTCAGTGTAAACATCAAATTAAGATGAAACCGATTGATATGTACGAGAGACAATGTGGAATAAGATGATTTTAGAAACCTTAAAGGAAAAACTGTTTCAAGTGGTAAAAAGTGAAAAAGTCCTTTTATCCATACAAGGACTCCAGTGGCGGTAACATGTTTACGCCGGTTCGCTATCAGTCATCATGTAAAAACAGTTGTCACCTCTTCCAGATGGTTCAAATCTCATTTTAAAACAAATCCCCGTGTGTCTGAAGTGTACCTTAGTGTGCGCTGACCTCTCTCGGCCCGATCCCTATTAGAGCGTTTAGACGCATTAAAGTCTGCCAGGGGCTTACAGCGTAGGGCCGGCTGCAGCGACACGGAGCAGAATGACGTTGAGGCGCATCGGCGGCTCCCTTGTGCGTGCACCGGCCAACAGATGATCCCGCTTCGGCCACTGAGCCTTAATTAAAAGCACTAATTGACCACTCTATCCCCTCCCCTCCCCTCCTCTCCGATCCCCCTCCCCCCCGCCCAACCCCTCCCCTCCCCTCCGTCTCCTCCTCCATCCACAGTAAGTCAAGGAGCTCCCTACAATCCAGATGGCCAGCCGATGGGGGGCTTCGTCATGGACGGCCAGCAGCACATGGGAATCAGACCACCTGGTAAGGCTTTCTCTGCGTGTCTGTCCCTTTCTTTCCTCGCTCGCTCTTCCCCATTTCTTTCCTTTCTCCCGTTAGCTCATTTTCACATCTTTGCCCTCCTTTTTTTTTTGCCTCCTCTTACTGAGTCTTGCCACATCAGTTCTTCCCCACGTAGTTTCACTTCCGTCTCACCTCTTTCATCTCTTCTCTCTCACGGTGTTTGGCTCTCCTCTCTCGCCTGCCGACAGTATCTCCAGGTGTCAGCGTGCCTCATACAGTATCCTCCACGATTATGGTTCATTCTACCATCATGCCCCTTTGTTTTTTGTTTTTTTTGTTTGTTTGTTTTTTCTCACACTCAAGTACTTAGCGGAAGCTGTATGGTCACTGTGTGGCGATTTAAGCGTAAGCTGTGCAGCGTGTGCACCCTCAACACAGTGATAAAAATACACACCACACAGACACACATAATGTACACACAAACATGTGCTGATAACCCCCCCCCCCCCCCGACACACAAAACCAGAACAGGTGTGGTCAATCACATTACACAACCATCTCCTTCCTCACTCCCTCGCACTCAGTCCCTCTCTCTCACGCCATCGGGTCTAATCCCAGAGTTTGTCCTTAAGCTCCTCTCCTCCTCCTCTATCCCCTGTTTTCTGGGATTCTCTCAAGTCTCTAACCCTATCTCACCCTCCACTCAAAGTCAGCAGGTTTGGATAAACTGCCAGGCTACTTAACCCCCCCCCCCAAACCACCGCCACACCTCGCTCTACCAGGTTTAAGCCAGTATGCTCCTCTTGCTATGTTGTCTGTCAGGTTAGTTTCAGAGTGAAACCATCTCTGGTATTTACCTCAGTCTTTTCCCCTTCAAGTTTGCAAACACTTTTCTTGGTGACACTTGGAATAACTTAATGAAAACATGAGCGCTTCTTGTCTCTGTAAATCAACTTTAACTTAAATAACCGTTGTTAGATTGTGTAGACATATTAAACTTTTTTTTTTTCTTTCACCTTGGATTTGCATTTAAATTCACTCCCTCTGCGTTTCTCAGGACCGATGAGTGGAATGGGCATGAACATGGGCATGGAAGGTCAGTGGCACTACATGTAGCCCCGCCCCAGTCCGACCAATCGCAACACAAAGGGGGATGTAAGTACAAACCCACACACACTGACTTACACGAACAGATTTTATTTGACCTTCCAGATCAGCGTGGCTTGAATGGGGGTCATAGACCCAGGTATAAAGTACATTCATGTAAACATTTACTGCACATCAGAAGGTGTGGATCTGCTTTTCGGTGGCTATTTGTTTAAAGAAATAAAATCTCTGACGTGTTGTAATGATGAACTCTTTCAAAAATTATCACAAAAACGTGAAAAGTTATGGGAGTTATAGGTGGTGTGAGTCCTTGTTTGGCAAATGGCTCTTCTCCAAACTGATATATCTGGGAATAATCCATTTGTATCTTTTGTCTCTCTGTTTATAAATGTATTCTTATTTTATGTTACAAACAGGCTCTTGTTCTTGCCAGGCTGTTCTTTCTGTTATTCTCTCTTGAAGTCTCCCACCCTCAGTCTAGTGATAAGAGCCTTTGATCACAACCTTGTAACTCTATGTGTATGTAATGTACGTGTGTGAGTGTGGGTGTGTGCGTGTGTGTGTGTGTGCAGCTCTCTCATATATCCAGTAGCCACAGGACTAAACATCCTGCATATCAGGGAGTACAGGAAAGACGAGAAGGTTTTCCAGGATTTCAAAAAAAAAAAAAAAAAAATACAAGAGAAAAAGAGTAGTTTTGGCAGAAGGCAAAAGGAAAAACTGAACAGTTGAACACTTGTTCACATACTCATATACTATACACAAAGGATAATCAGCGATACGCATGTGTTTTGTGTGTCCGAATGCATATGAATTGAAATTCATTTCAAAAATTGAAATGATCGAAAATCAAGCGTTTTGTGTACCGGCACAAATATTTCAGTTTAATTCCTGGTTTTTGTGCCGCGTGCGAAAAAATGCAGAAGGAGAGAGAAGGCGAACGGGGCAAAAAGGGGGTATAGAGGGCTGACGAGAGGGAAAGAAGGCAGGGATGGGTGAGGTGGGGTGGCGGGACTAACGGGAAGGGAGGTGGGGGGGCAGGTAGGACGTTACCATGGCAACAGACTGATTGGCAAAAATGTAAGCAGTCGTCGCTGGTGCAAGGAGAAGGGGAGAGAGAGAAGTGAGCGCCCCTTAAGTGTCATAAATCTGCCAGGTTGCTGTTGATGCATGAGCCACATTAATACACACACTAACCAGCTAGAGGAGTCGCCCCCCTTCTCTAATGCTCACTGTCTCACTCCCTCTTTGTGGTTTCTCTCACTGTTTCTATCTCTTTCACAAACACCTTTTTTTTGGTTTCTCTGTAATTCTCTGCCTCTCTCTGTCTCTCTCTCTCTCTCTCTCTCTCGCCCCAGGGCCAAATAGACTCCCACATAATTCTGGATATATACAGGCTTGGTGTTGTCACAGTGCACAGTGTGTATAAGAGTGGCTATGGGTCCAATCATTCTGAAACATCATTGTTTCGTGTTTGTGTGTGTGTGTGTGTGTGTGTGTGTGTGTGTGTGTGTGTGTGTGTGTGTGTGTGTGTGTGCTAATTAGTGTATGTCTTTCTTTGTACAGCATATGCACATACACCTTTGTATGTATACCTGTGTGGGCGCATGTATACCACACACACACATACATATGGGAAATACATGCATTTGTCCATGTGTGGGCGTCTGCACGCATACAAACATGTGTGTCTGTATAACTGTATGTGCATGTCTGTTTAACTGTATGTGTGTGTATATGTATGTGCATGTGTGTGTATGGTAATAGGATTACTCCTGGCACAGGGAGGGGACACAAACTAGTGCAAAATGGAGGACGTAGCCAGCAGGGTATGGAGCTTAGCTGGGCCTAATTGACTAGATCCAAATTAAATATGCCATCACCAGAGGTGTGACCAATGGATTTGACTTATTCGGTTTACAAAAATAGAGACCATTAACCCTCCACAGAATGCGCGTGCGTGTCGTGATGAAAATGCGCCGTCCTTGTTTCCGTCGCAAATGTCCACGACCAAAACAAAGACAGAAAATCTCACACGAATGATATCTTTCAGGTTCGAAATGCAGGGAGACATGGTAATAGAAAGGCTGTGCTTTCAGAATCCGACGTGTGTGTGTGTGTGTGTGTGTGTGTGTGTGTGTGCGAGTGTGTAAACATGAGGGCTGGTTCGCCGTGTCCAAGCAGCCCCTTTCCAGCAGCTGCTAGCCTTCCCAGCAGACCTTGCTTTAAACAGCCTCAATTTGCCTGCTGAATCTCGTAATTGGGCCACCAGAGGAATCCTCTGCGAGACGGGCAAAGCACAGAGAAGACGAGTAGACAGCAGAGGAAAAAAAAAAAAAAATGAGAGGGGTAGACATCGGGAGGGAGGGGCGGATGAAGAGATGGCAAGAGAGAAAAGAGTAAATGACAAGGAGGGAGGGAGGGAGGGAGGGAGGAAGAGAGAAGCTGGGAGAGAGATGGTGACAGAAATATGTCTACTCTTCCTCGCGACTAATCGTTTCTTTACAGCTTCATCAGCTAGCCGCTGCTAGCACTAGCTTGTCTCCGTCAAATTGCTACTTTCCTTTCTAGGTCAATTAAATGTAAGTGATGTGTTATATTCTTTCATGACCAATTAAATTAATAGGTTATTACGGGACGTGTGTGTGTGTGTGTGAGGGGGGGTTATCTTATTTGATTAAGAGAGCACAGGTTCATTATATTTTATAAGCAATTTTCATTAGCAGAGTTGGGGTTTTGTTACCGCGGGGCTAAATTGAACGGTTATTGTGCTGGGGAGTGCTAAGCCTTGATACAGAAGGTGTGCCTAGCAGTCACACTGCAACATTAGTTAAAACTAAAGCCAATTAGTCCTGCTTAGTGAAGAGCGTTATGCTTTCCACCCGATGATGATTACAGAGCTTATATCCCCTTGCGAAACAATACACCTGTCAGCAGAGATGAAGCCCAGCAAGTGAAGCAGAAGTGAGCTGAGCCTTTGATAGCGACGAAAATGACTCTCGGACGACCCTTACCCCCTTTCCCTTCCTCCTCTCCCCCGCTCTCCCCCACCCTCCCCGGTTCCACGAAAATTAGCCAGGGGTGGCCCCCGAAAACTGCAATTTTCAGTTTCAGGACAATAGTTATCACGGGGTGGAAGAATTAATTATGGCGCAGAGCGTATGGAATTTTTTTTTTTTTTTTTTTTCCCGGCCCTCTCCGCTGCAGAGCTTTTCCCAAAATGTCGGGCAGAACGCTTGAGTGAACGCTGCCTGTAACCCCTTTGCTGCCAGTCTCGGCTGGAGACCTTTTGTCCCAGGATTCATTGCTCCAATCATTAAGCACAAATTTGTTAACCTTCTGCTGAGGGGGTCAAGATCTCCCCTCAGCCCCACCGCCACTCATCCTCCGAACGTCGACCCCCCGCCCTCAACTTCTCTTTCTGGTGGATGAACTTTTACTATTAACGAACATTGGAAAAAAACAGTTCCCGATGGGGATTTTGTGCCCCCTCGTATTGTCCATGTGAATGTGTGTCCCTGTTGATTTGGCCCCTCTGGAATCCCCCTTGGAGTCTGAGAAAGGAGGCCTACAGCTCAATGTATTGATTGGCTTATTAAGTGAGAAACCGTATTAGCCATGTGTGCTCTTTCAAGCACGCATAACGTTTATTAGGACCTCGACGCTCTCTTGTTCGCAAGAGCAAGAGCCACAAACAACTTAATCAAGAATCCATTGGATTCCTACTTTGTTTTTTGTTGCAAACAGTCAATGTTGAGTTGTTTAATCACTTGTCGGTCCAAGTACGACTTTGCTCCCTGAGTTTTCTCCTGGAGTTTTGTTTCTGTGCAAGCAGGCAACTCTTTTACTGCAGAAAACTGACTGCACGTTATGAAATTTTCAGAAACTTGCAAGACAAATATTTGAATATATGGAAATTTAATGGCCCGTTGCCTTTAAGGACGAGCATTGGTCTGCACTGCATTCAAGCTATCCCTGCTAATGGCTTAGCTTGTTGGTGTGCCACAGGTCACGTCCAACAATGGAAAGGTCACAGGTTCGGTGCCGTCTGGTCCCCAAAGATATGTAACCCTCCCACCTCGCTCATTGAAAATCAAGCTAATTGAAACCAGCACGGCTGCCGCCTCTCTTACGCAAGTCGCACCTATTCTCCTCGCTAGCCCAGGTGAAAAGTGATGGATGAGGGGAATGACAAACAAGGATCCTTGCGTTCACTCCCCTATTGTCCTCCTCCCACCGCACCTCCTTGTCCTTTTCCCTGCCTGCCTTTGTGTCATGTGTTCGCGGCTGCTCTTGTGCGTGGCTGAACACGTGGACGGGCCCCCGGCGCTCTCAGGTGACGGGCGGCCGCGGGCCTCACCTCTCCTCTTTGGTTTGCGACAACAATGGAGGTGGTTTCTCTGCGGCGACTCTCCACCTTTGGAGACGGATTGTGCCTATTGTTGGCTTTAGGGAGAGGAATGTAGGGGGAAGAGAGGGTGACGATGGATCGCTTTACCTCATTCTTCACTGAATGAGGAGGTTAGATGGGCGGGTTGCGCCCGTTTCAGATGTTTTTACTCAATTTGTGAAGTAACCAAGGTTAATTACGATACATGACTTTGATTCAAGCCTTTTTCATCAGTACTGCCCTTTAAAACAAGATTGAACTGCAGGCCGCCACAATACTAACCCGCAGTCAGAGTTTTTTTAGCCAAATACCGGCTGTAAACAAGCAAAAAAAAAATCAAAGTCTAAATTTAAGTTTCCTCGCAGTACATTTAAACAGATTATCCAGGAAATGTTAAGTACCAGACCTTGGTATCACTTCAAGTTGATCATGTGTGTTTGGTCTCTAAGTCCTCTCCTACCGCTAAAGCAGCATTACTGAGGGTGTTGGATTAACTCAGTAAAACCTCCAATGCCTTCTCTCTCTCCCTCTCTCTCCCTCTCTCTCCCTCTCTCTCCCTCTCTCTAATACAACCTCACAGTTTTAGTGAAGGGCAGGCTGGAGTCTGTATTCTGACCCAGATTAACACCATGTCGGGTCTGCGGCAAGTCGCCACATACTGCGTCGCTCCTCCGGCGTCTTGCCAGCCGGCCCTGCCACGTTCATGTGTCGACAGCCCCGAAAACTGTAACCCGAGAGCCAGCTTTCTGAAGCCTAACAAGATCTATTGTCATATTTGATGAATGATTAATGACATCTAGCTCATTCAGTAGTTTTCTTCTGCAGTTCAATGCTTCTTGCCCCACAGGGGGAGACTACAAGCCAACTTGCGAGGAGCTTGGAAATATTTGCATGACTTTGCACGTACACTGGAGTTTTCGATTTTGATCAACTTTCCACATTTACCAGATTTATATCACTCGTATCACTGCTGCCAGGTGAAACCTTGTTTTTCTGCAGAACACCATCACTGGTCTGTCGAGTCTGAATTGGTTTCAACCTGTTAAGGGACTGTGTAACTCTTGGATTGAAATCAAAGGCTTTCACATGGATACCGTCTGACTAGAAATCAGACTCCGGTCTGCTTGCCAAATGCAAAGTCTCATTTACCTGTGCAAAACTGATCACTGATCATCGTTTCCGCCTTCTCCTTCCTCAGAACTGCAGGTCAAACCGGGGGATCACCTGTCTCACAGAGGCCCACAGAGCATGGGAACGGGACTCCCTGACCTCCTGACGACAACAACCAACAGCAAGACCTCTGTCCACCTCCGAGACCCAACAACATTTTATTCAGCTGATATCCGCAACATGGAAGCCCTCCATGGCTGCCTACAATCTTGTCTATGTATCCAGTGACGGTGATGCACAGAAGATCAAACCTCACCCAACCCAGATGACCCCCCGTCCCCCTCCCTGCCCCGCCCCCCTGTCCTGACACACCCCTGCTTCTTAACTCTGGTGGGCACCAGACTTTGCCCTCTTGCCGCCCACTAGCTTCACATGGGTTCCTCCATTGAAAGTGATTGCGATTGCGAGAACAGACGACGCGCGAGAGACACACTGGGGTCCTCTGCCTGTACCTTTCGGCAAACGTGGCACTTGGTGATATTTTCTAGACTCTTTGGCGAAAACACAAGAGACTTCCTGCGAAGAGCACTCCACTCTTTGGGACGATGGGATTGGACCAAGGAGAAGCCAATGTCTGTATCTGACAGGACACTAACAAAGCGAAAAAGGTGACCTTTAAAAAAAGATGTAGTGGATTGAAACATGGAAAGAGGGAAAGCAAGAGAAAAGAAATTAAAAGTATAACTATATCAAACCCTAGTTTGGGAAACGAGTGGAGAAAGAAAATATACTGTATACTGTTGTAAAATTACGCTGGACTCTCACAAGAACTGGGAATTTAAGTATTGTAAATGCTATTGTATTGTTCTGCATATTATGTTGTTTCTAATAGATTTTTTAAAAAAAGGATGTGAACTTTTTTCTGTTTTTTTTTTTTTTTTTGTTTTGTTTTTTCTGGTTTCTTTCCACACTATGTGTGTGCTGTCTCTCCATCAAATTTGACCTCCTGCCCCCTCCCTCCATTAAATCACAATGCATTTTTAATAGAAGAAAAAAAAGTGAATAAATGGACAATTCGATCAGTCTGTCATTTCTCGCAAGCCTTTATTTGGATGATAAGAGAGAGTGTGATGGCGATTCAGATGAGATGTCCTTTTTTTGTTTGTTTGTTTTTTTTTTTGTTTTTTTAAACATAAAGTACACACAGCCCATCCACATACATACAGGGTGCAGCTAATTATATTGCTGTTGCTGTGTCTAAACCTTGTAACTAATTTTTGGTGATTTATAAAAAAAAAAAAAATATTTTCATATCAGTTGATTATATGTTCCTCTACTGGTGAAAAGTTTTTTTTTTATTGGTGTAGAAAATTCTGACTATTTGGGGTCGTGAACTTCTCTTATAACTCAGTGGATTAACTCCAAACACGACAACATCGAGCTAAACACAGTTTCTTGAGACGCTAACGTTTTGGATGTATGAGGTTTTTATTTTTTTTTTAATCCAATCGCCAGTGTCTCAGTTCTCCATTCGATCTAATTTTTGCTCTGTTCAAATGAGGACAGACACATAATGTAGGTGTCAACATGGCTAACAACATGACAGGCTAACAAACATGATACAGAGCTTGAGTTAATGCTCACAAACAATCTTTAAAAAAATAAATAGATAGATATATATATATATGTATATACATATATATGTATATACATATATATATATCACTGTGGATGGGAAACTACAAGTGTGTGTACCACAAACGTGACGTTTCCTGTTTTTCCTCTGTGTCCATGATTGAAGGCCTCTGAAAGCCTATTCCAGTGTCCTATTGATGTGTTTTATGTCACAAGGCCGAGCGCTCGCATGGTCAATGGATTCGCCTCCCTTCAGTGTTTGATGTGGCCTGATAACAGGGAGCGGCAGAGGCTGTTCGAGAAGACGCCATTTATGCCATAGTCCCATTTCGATTTAACCAGATGATGTAATGCTGATCAACAGACAGGAGAGAATGTAAAAGTCACTCTGTGTGTGTGTGAGTCTGAGTGTGTGTGTGTGTGTGTCTGTGAGTGGGGCAGTGTGTATGTGAGGGGGGTACATGTGTGTTTGTGTGTGTGTGTGTGTGTGTGTGTGTGTGTGTTTTGTGTGTGTGTGTGTGTGTGTGTGTGTGTGTGTGTGTGTGTTGCACGCACGTGCATACATCCTTGTGTGGGTTATCAATGCATCCATTATCCATTGCTTCAAACATGTATAACGCACATCTTTAAGATTCCTTTGAAGACAAGTCATGTTTCTTATGCTTTTACTTTGAAGGGTATATATGTGCATCTGTGTTGTAAATAAATACTTTTTGTTCAAGTAACAGAAACATAACTAGTCTCACATTATCTTCCTGTATGCAGATATATGAAAACGTGCTTATGATTAGTTGTTAAATCATTTTAACTCAAAGTAAACAACCCTGCAAGAGGTGTTGTAAAAGCTAAATTGGGCACAAGACGTGTTTACATGTCAACAAATGCCCACAGAAGAAAAACAGAGGTCCATTTATACTTAAAGGAACATGCACTTAAGTCAACCTTCCTCCCATTGCTGTGGATAATGTGGAGCGAATGCATGCGTTATGCTGTAATTTTCTCACACATGGAAGGAGGGGAGGCGAGGGAAGAGGGGCTCGGCAAGAAGGCGAATTATCCGTCATTTTGGCATTAAAATTCATTTAGGTAAAATTGCTACAAACATGTAAAACGGGAAGATTAGTTCTCCCTCACGCCTTGTTGCCCGCAGTCAAAGGGCTGCGCTCCCGAAGCCCGGCGCTCCGCAGCCGACGCCGTCTCCGGGAGGCGCCGCACTTCTGGAGGCGGAGGCGGAGGCAGGGGCCGAGCCGGAGCCGGAGCCGGGGCCGGAGCCGGAGCCGAACCGGGGGCGGGAGGGAGGGAGGGAGCCGGGAGGGGAGCCGGAGCCGAGCGAGCTGTGTCTAAATTGATACATGTCGGAGGAGCAGCCCTGCATCCCTGAGTCGCTGTCCTGTGTTGTTCTCCTTTCTTTTTCTTTCCTTTTTTCAAGAACAGCGAACAAGAGCGAGTCTGTTTTATCCATAACAATATACGCGTATAAATCAATACTCTCCCCTTCTCCCCCTCTACCTCTCCCCCGCGCAACTATTGTGTTTTTACTGCCTTTGCCGAATTGAATGATATTTACACTAAAGAAGAAGAAGAAGAAGAAGAAGAAGAAGACGAAGAAGAAGAGGAGGAGGAAGAAGAAGAAGAAGAAGAAGAAGGGAGGGGAAAAAAAGACACGCTCTTAAAAAACCCAGGCGACGTTTTAATTGCTTCGCCTCTCCACCATGGCTGGAAAATCCGAGGCTGTGAAATGTGAATTCCTGAGCCTGTGGCCGCTGGGAGCTGTGGAGACAGGAGGAGAAAGCCCATACTTGACTGCCCTCTTTAGGGAGGCCCGGTAACTGTCCGGGGCAGGGGGACGTTTGGAGACGGCGCGCAGCACCCGGGCCTCCCGGCTGCTTGGGGGCTTCTCCTTAACGCACGGACGTAAACCGCACACAGCCACGTACGCGCGCGCACACACGTATACACACACACGTATACGCACACACGTATACACGCACACACACACACACTCGCAAAACGCGTTTGGAAGTTAAGTGTAGAAGCTGAGATGAGCTACAAAGGGCGTGTCGCTGCAACAGAAGAGAGCACTGGAAAAGTAGTGTCAAGATTAAAGCATTTTTACGTCTCATTTGGTCTCGAAATTAATATGAAAACCAGATTGTTCTTGTAAAATTATTTATCATTTGTTATGTTTTCAATTGTTTATTTATCTATTTGAAAATTTAATCGTTTTTTCCAACGCTTTTTTTTTTTTTTTTTTTTTTACAATCCCAGGAATTTTGTTTAACCAAGTGTTAAAACAAAACATAAGTCACCTCAGCTCACTAGAATCAAGAAAGACGTTTGATTCATTTAAATCCTGGAAATGACTTTTTTTTGGCCTTTTTTAATTCTTGATTTTAAAGATTTCTTTTAGGACTCAGCAGACTGAAGATAGATAGTAACAGTTGGTTATATACATTTATTTATATTTACAAATAGCTGTTTTTCTTGTGTTCACCAGTTCAACTTGTCCTCTGGTTAATCAGAAACTAGACATTATTGTGATTTTGCACGTTCAGGGGCATTTTTGTCACAGCTGACCTACATTTCAAACCACTGAGATCTGAATATACAAGTTTCCTTTCTGGCTGTTTGGTTTTTTTTGTGCATTTTAAAGCACTTTATTTATTTATTTTTTTTCCTTACGCAACAAACTACATGAGGTTTGACTTGTGCAAAAGCCTGAAGTCAAAACGTAGTTTGAAGTCGGTGCTGGTGTTAGGCCTTAGTCACCCCTTGTCTTACACACACACACACACACACACACACACGCACGCACGAACACACACTGACCGCGGAGTGAACTGTCAGAGGAGCCTAATGAATGGAGCAGAAACGCGTTCCAGGGCGGCGGAGGTGCACGGACAGGCCCCGTCTTCCCCCCGACCACAACGCGAGCTATGTGCTGCGCCTTTCTGGGTGGAAACGGGGGAAACTTGGACCAGTAACCGTGCGTCTCGTGTTCTCTGCTGCGCCACAAGCCGTGACAAATCTCGGCGGCAAACAGTGTGTTTGTGTGTGTGTGTGTGAGAGAGAGAGAGAGAGAGAGCTTATTAATTCAAACCAACGATTTGCCAGCGGTTGCTGAACTTACGGGGCCTGTTGGTCTGATTGTTCCCATCAGTGTGCGTTGAGTGGATTTTTCACTTGTGACTGTTTTTATTTATTATTTTTAAAAATTCTTATTTCAGGCCAAGTTTTCCGCAGTTGAGGCGTAAAGACGCACAGAATTTTGCGTCGGTTATTGTTTGCCTTTTGTAGATACTATTTATTCCTACAGAAAAAAATAATCAAAAATAACGTTTTGTTGTGTTGTCACAACTAAAACACTGGATGTTTTTTTTACTTAAGACCTTATTAGCTTTTTTAAAAAAATGAAATCTGATTTAAAGTCGTATGGTTCGACCATAAATTCATGTGGCTACATGGAAGCGCTGGGAATTTTTTTTTCCTTTAATCTCCTCCAAAGAACCAGAGGGTAAAATGTCGTAAAATGTGCAGATTATGTAGATTAACCAAACAGGCCTCTGTCGCCCTTCAGGCTCCGAAACCGCAAAGTCCGGCTCGACAGAGAGAGAGAGACAAAAAAAAAGAAAAAAAAAAGTGCAAGAAAAAACGGTAAAGATTTGACGTGAGCGCGCGACAAGTCGACAGTCAACGGGTCATCTCTGCGAAGAGAAACACACACACACACACACACACACTCACACACACACACACACACACACACACACTCACACATATGGTCGAGATGACATGGCAAGATCTGAGCTGCTTTATGAAATCAATATAGACACAAACACAAATTAAACTCCAGCCTCAATGCGCCTCGCAGGACAAACTTTCCGACCCCCCCCCCCCCAGAAAAAGCCCACCTTCAAAGGTCGCGCGGCAGCTGGTTTTGAAACAAAAGAAGGAGGGAAAAAAAAGGAGGGAGAGAAAAACAAAAATCTGTTGGCGGGGAGAGAGAGAGAGAGAGAGAGAGAGAGACGGAGAAAGAGGGAGAGAGAGGGACTGTCGAGCGGGGGCCATTTTGGATGTCATCTGTCTCCTTGGCGACGGGGCCCCGGCCCTCAAAAGCCCCTTGGGCGCACGGATTGTTTGAGAGGAGCCCGCTATTTTCTGCAGCATCATTTATCACTGTCACCACATAATGATTCCCCTCGCAGCTCCTTATTGATGTTTGTAATTGCATTATCTCATAAGGGGGGGGGGTGATCAATGGAGCCGAGAGGAGCACGGAGGGGTCAGGAGATGCCGGATCGCTGTTTGTCCGTCTAATGCAACCAGGCCCTCATTATCCGCAGCCTCCAAAGTAACGTTTGGTCCGCTCTCCTCGGAGGTTCCGCGGAGAGGAAGAGGAGGACGAGGAGGAAGAGGAGGACGAGGGGGAAGAGGAGGACGAGGGGGACGAGGAGGAGGAGGAGGAGGAGGAGGAGGAGGAGGAGGAGGGCAGCTCGTTTCATTTGTTTAACCCCAAAGCCAGTGCGGATAAAAAATTAGAAATGCAAAGGAGAGAGACGCGAGAGTGAAAGTAACGTGATTAACTGTTATGTTATTAGTTCCATTAAGTCTGAGAAACGAGACTCTGAATTAAAGCGCACAGATTTGAGCTCACGGGCATCCGTCCTGTGTGTGTGTGTGTGTGTGTGTGTGTTTTATTTTTTAATAACACGTGATGATTAAACATATCTATAAGAACTTGCCCTCGCGGTTTAAGTGTTTAAGTTGACCTCATGCATACGATGAGAGGGAGAAACAACAGGAGAACCGGGCCGAGAAAATGCTTCAAAAACCAAACGATTAAGGCGATTTTTGTTTTTGTTTTTGTTTTCGTTTGTTTGTTTGTTTGTTTGGCTTTTTTTTGTCAGTTTCGGCACCATGGACAGAAAAGGCTCCTTATTTTTCTCTCGGGTTGTGAATAAGTTCTGGGTTCTGACACTTGGAGCATCGGGGCCAAGACGCACGAAGTCATGGGATCCGGTTCCAGGGCCCAACCGACCCCCCCCCCCCCCAGCACCATACCCCCCCAGCACCCCCACCACCACCAGCAGCAGCGCGTCAAACCAAATGCGATACTCTCCCTTTTCCAAACGGCCAAAAGGAAAAGCGACGTAATTACTTTGACTTGAGTAACTTTAAGTGCCCCCCGTCATACTTAATGAAGAGGAAACAGTTACGTCTTTTGAGATGTGGAGGATCTAAATTAAAATAAATCTCAATATTAACAGTCATATTTCACTTTGGAAATAAACTCTTGAGACAAATGTCTTTTTTTTTTACCCAACAGAAAAAACGTAAATGTTTTAACTATGAGTTCAGAATGTAACATGAATGATATGGAAAGAAAAAAAACCATGAAAGCAACATTTTTTTTTTCCATTAAAATTAAAAGAAAAAAAATCAAGTTTGACTCTTCAGTGGTTCTTCGGGATTTGCTCGTTTTCTCCCGCTTTTGCAGAAATAAAATTCAAGTTGTCAGAGTCCGGATTTAAATGGTTCTTTTTTTCCACCTTGGGATATTTCACGTCGCGTCGACGAAGCCTCACCGTGAGTTTTTCATTTAAACAAATCAGTCGGTGGAGTTTTCGTTTCCGTGGGGGGGGGGCTCGCTTGGGTGACGTCCTGCAATCACGCTCGTTGCGGCGCCCGGGGGGGGGGTGCGGGCGTGGGGTGGGGGGCTGCTGTCAGCAGGTACGAGTGGGTATACGTGGGCCAGGGACCGGAGACATGCGTACTAGTGTGTGCCAGACACAGGCAGTGGCACAAAGCCTGGCTCAGAGACAGGCGGACGCGCGGGTAACGACTAAACACCCCTGTGATTGGTTTGTCCGGGGGGGGGCGGTTACGCACGGCTCACCCGGAGCAGCGATCCTCGGCCCCGGACGTTTTCTTGCGGGCGCTCGCCGTTTCGTTCCGCTCCCAACAGTCTGACCGGAGACGCCCGGTGCCTGGGGATCACGTGTCTCCTGGCCTCCATGGGGTTTTTTTTTGTTTGTTTGTTTGTTAGTTTGTTTGTTTCCCCCCCACGAGCTACTCCTGCTACGGGGCCCGAGCTAAACCGCGGCTGGTTCATATTGTTTCTGTCAGCACCTTCCTGAATACCTCTCTCTCTCTCTCTCTCTCTCTCTGGAAAGTCACCTTGGCAGCGCCAGGCAGGGAAGAGGAGCCCCGGGGTGGTGGGGGGAGCGTGGGTGAGGGGTCGAGGGGGTCGGCTCCACCTGAGCTCACCTGGTGAGGCCGGATCCAGTAATTGCGACCTTCCCCATCCTCTCGGATACATGCTCACACACGCTCAAGCATCGCCCCCCCCGCAACCTGCTAGTGGATATAATAACGACAAACAGCAGAGTAACAGCTCGGTTTTTGCCCGTAAACTAAAGTTTTATTTACAACCATCTCCGTCTCCGTCCTTCCCTCTTTCGCTTCTCCCGGTCGCTTAATTCAAAGTTTCCCTCGCAGGTTTGATCCAGTGAAACTCTGAAACAGTGACTCAGCTGTTCAGAGGCCTGGAGGAAGCGTCCTGAATACAGTAAAAGAGAAAAGAAACATGGGTCTGTCTGCCAGGGCCTGAATGGCGCCATTGTGAACGTCACCAACACCAAACACTGAATCTGAAAGTCTGGAAAAAAAACGTCTCTTTATTTTTTACGAGATTTAAGAAATTATTCTTTCGCTGGTTTGGCAGTAAAAATAAAATAATCACCCGAGCTCGATCCTTATCATTATTATGTTTTTTAAGTATGATTATTAATTATGGTTATTATTATTATCATTATCCTGAATGAAAAAAAAATGGCGCTGAAATGAGCGGGAGGAGGCTCATGGCGGCGATCGAGGAGCCGCCGTCACTAATTAGCTCGCGCGGGCGAGTCTTAATTCCGCTGCCTCGCGCCCACGCTCCGTGGCACATGCGCGCCGTTGAGCGGCTGCGGGGAACCGACCGACCGACCGACCGACTGAATGACCGACCGACAGACCGACCGACCGACCGACCGGCCTCCGGGAGTAAACAGCGGGGAAGCGAGTCGAGACAAGACAGAGGGAGGCTGAAATTCCAGCCGCAGCACAATGCTGATAAATGATTGGCCCAGAGCCACGTCTTTCATTAGTTTTATTTATACATCCAGGCCACTTCTCCATCCATCATACAATCCAATCTGTGCCCTAATCTCAAAATGAGCCCTGGGTGCTGGGGCTGGTCGGGAGCCTGCTAGGGACTGCTGGGAAAAGGTGAGTAAAAATAGGCGGCTTTATCATTCACAAACGGGGGCAGCTGCTTCAGAGTGCGATGCAATATATACAGCAGTGGATGAGCCTCCGGAGATGGGACTTTTCTCACCAGGATATCACAAGATGGCGAGTTAAAGTAATAAGAGAGAAATGTCTGGTACTGAGAGGTGGAGCTCAGACAACAGGAACATGCATCACAACTTCAGAGGAGGCTCAAGAAATGCTTTTCGTTGGAAAATAATAATCTCTCGTCCTATTGTTGATTCGGAGTCGTGTTTTTTTTAATGGACGGTGACACATTTGCATCTGGAATTTGGTCGAAACAAAGCTGGAGAGTGGAAGAGCTCAGCGAGAAGTCCTCCCCTCCACCCTCCCACTGGAGGCTGTGAGTGTTGCTCCCCATCCTGCATATTCATCAGCCTCGCGCCGGTGATGGCGTGAAAGAAAAGAAAAGAAGAACAAAAAAAGAAAAAGCAGTCAGCTCCACGCGCTCCCGCTCCGTCAGCCAGCCTCCGCTCCGTCAGCCAGCCTCCACTCCAGCCTTCAACCGTGACAACGGCCGTCTTCATCTCCAAGCTGCCGTTTTGTTTTTCTGTGCGTCTGCTGGAAATGCAAACCTGAAAGCTGTGTGTGGATGAGTGTGTGTGTGTGTGTGTGTGTGTGTGTGAAGGAGCAACTGGTAACAATGAAAGCATCTTTGACCTTTTACTTATAAAGTCACCTCAGTTCAGATTCACTTTGCGGAGTCACAGTAATAGGATTTACCAGTGAATTCAGTGAAAACCTGCATTTTTTTTCTGGCTCTTCTCTGACTGTCCCTTGTGATTCGACCGTCTTCACACTCTTTTCTAATTAAGATAAAGTTTGATTACAGTGAGAGTTTCATTAAGTTCAGACTCTTGTGCTCGAATTTACAGACGGTTGCACTTTGAGCAGTTTCTCTCTTTCCATGTTTCTTTCTTTTTCTTTTTTTTGCAGTTCAGATAGTGTCTCTCGAACAACAACGTCTTGCTCACTCCCCTCCTCTCCTGTTGTGGTTGCGATTAATCCCCGTCCACTCAGCTCTTTCTCCCGCCACACACACTCCCCTTTGAACGCACTTTTGCCAGGTCTGTCTGCATGTTAATCTTTGTGGATCTAAGAAATTTGCCTCATCGCTGCAGTTTTGCCATTTGTTTAAACTGTTCAGCATAACACAGATGTTTTTTCTGGAATACGATTTGTTGGGTATTGCTGTTTGCACATTCTGGTTTTCTCTTTTAAAGGGACCCTCGGTCATAAATCTCCCTGGTGGTCATTACAGGTACTACAGTATTAAAGCGCTATAAAAAAAAAAATAAAATTCTTCCTCTAGTTTAGTTATTTCTTGCCAGTTTAAGCCCAAAGTCACGCATCACTTTTAATGGCCAATTCCAATAGGGACTGATTTCTAAAAAAAACATTATGTAGAAAAAAATATTAAAAAATAAATGTGTTTATATCATCTTTAAAATCATGTCAAAAAAATGTTAACAGTCCTGGTGACGGTTGGTTCAGACTGTGTTTTGCTTTCAACACTTCCCTCTGAGTCACTAGGTCAGGGAATATGTAGGAATTTAATTATTCAGCATAATTTAATACTTATTATGACAGGATGCTTATTACCAAACTCCAAGATTATGATGTATTTACATTTACCTTGCATCACAAGCTACTTTAATGCAAAAATATGTACAGTATTTAATATTTACATAATGAATAATATGCAAAGTAAGGTCAGCCCCTTATAATATTGTTTATTCAAAACATCTGGAAGTAAATGTTAGGAGCGACACATCCAATAAAAAGTTGGAATGAAGACTCGTTAGAAAGGTTTGTCAACATGTTGATTGGTAATGTGTTTTAACTGAAGTATTGTAAACACAGCACAAAAACCGCTGCACACCAGTGGCGAAGTATGTTCCGAACAGCTGGAGAGTTTCTCATCATTATCAACGTTCTAGATACACAGTATGGTTTTTGTATAAAAAGTGAATACCTGTCGCATCTGTGGAGTTTTATGATAAGTGCAACCACTCACTCACAGGGAGATGGCATGTTTAAAACCCTTTTTTTTTTCCTCCACGCCGATCTTTTCCCTGCCTTTTTCTTCTAAACCTGGGGAGCTCATCGCACAATTTACTAAGCAAATCTCAGCCAGGGGAGAGAGAGAGAGAGAGGGAGAGAGAGAGAGAGGGAGAGAGAGAGAGAGAGAGAGCGAGGGAGGGAGGAGGCGGGGGCCCTGGATGTGCGTGTCCCTGCAGGCCAGCACTGTGCAGTGTTATGCTCGGCGCTGCACAATTTATGGACCATGGACAGTTTATAAGAAGCAATGTAGTCTATCAGAGAGGCAGGCAAAGTGAGGACAGGGGGGGTGGTGTTGGTGTGTGTGTGTGGGGGGGGGTTGTCGTTTCCATGCAGGAAGCTGTGTTTTGGAATAATATACGCTGTGATAAAGATGTTTCCCCTGTGACGTAAAACAGCAGGGAGAACCAACGGCCACTTACTATTCCAACCAAATATGAAGGAGAGTCTTTGGGCTGCTGTAGTTTTTTTTTTCTTCTTTTTTTCTCTTGTGTGAGACGTTGATACGTTGAGACGTTGAGACGTTGAGATGTTGAGATGTTGAGACTCTGGGGCCAGTGTGGCCACTTCGTCCCACAGCTCAGTTTCAAAAACTCATCGTTAGAAGCATTTGAGTCAGGACTTGGAGGATAATTCTTGAGAAGAGAGTGACGTCGATGGCTTATCGCGTCTCTGCATGTGGACTTACTGGATCGTAACAACTGCAACATGTACTGCAATATAGCACAAGTATAATTACTACTGCACCTTTGCAAAAGAGTGACTCCTTAAAACAAACAAAGAAGTTTCAGCTGTTTCCCAGATGCAAAACAACTCCTTTTTTTCCCTAAAATCATGTTTAATTCTGCTTTTCCACTGTAGCAATCAATCTTTATATGTCTTGTTTGGAGATGAAGACACTAAATCCTCTGAAATGCTTGAAGCAAGTTTATTTCTACTGGACATGAGTTAGGAAATTGTTGTTTATCAGCAGATTTTTGTCAAAAACTACCTGTTAAGATTGAGATTGTCAGCATTGAACTAATAAGAATAATACTGTAAGAACAGACTTTACCTAGATGATTCTTTTTTAGGGTAACAGCCAGCTTTACAGATGGCAAAAGGAAAATAGTTATTACAGTTCATAATATATATGTCACATGTAATTTATAATATCCCAAATGACTTGTTCGCTGAAACCAAAAGAAAACAGTTCTTTCATTCCAATAAAATCCAGTATGAAACTTTATGTGTTCCCTCTGAAAAAAGATCCACTTTTATTATGTCCTCACACGATCTTTATGACTGTCAAGTGACTCCTCAAACACTCAGAAGACTCCAGCAGAGCCTTGATGAGACGTGACTCACCTCAAAATAACAATGTTTGTTGCGAAAGTGGAGAAAGGGCCACAAAAAAAAGTAAAAAAAAAAAAGAAAGAAGAAGAAAAAAGAGACAGGGGCTCAGAGATGATGGAAGGGGACGAGACTATCTTCCCCTCGCAGGCCTCGACATCTGTCGAGGCGTCGGTGTCGTGAGGGCGGCTTGTTATGCAAATGGCCGATACATCCCCCTGGGACACCGACAGGCCAAACCGCTAGCTAGCTTGACACCAAAATGAAGACGTCAGTTGTCTCGCCGGGGCGGCATTGCGGCTCATATGAGCCACCATTCAAACATTATCGGGCTTTTTTCTGGTGCTGATGTCAGTGACGGATGAAGAATCGAGTGCGGGGCCATTTTTCTTCGGCCAGGTTCGTATTGTTTAATGTAGCTCAGGGGAAAGATGGCAGTAGAAAGTGGGTGAAACAGAACTCCTAAACATGGAAGAGTCTTTCCAGCGATGTGCCTCGGTCGGTGCAAACCTGCCCAGTGGCTCAGGGGTTGTTTATGTACGTGTGTGTACATGGGAAATCCTTGGCAGCGCAGTTATCAAACACATCCATCTGATAAGAGGTTTAAAAGAGAGCTGCAGGCCTCAGGACACACACACACATATACACACACGCTCTCAAACCTCGACGCAAACACACACACACACACACACACGTGAACAAATGCGTGCACATGCACACATCCCTCGAGACACACACACACACACACACACACACACAGCGGGTCTGCAGGTTTCACATGAAAAGCTTTTAGCAGTGCAGAAGCAGCTGAGGACATGGCTATTGTTAGGACCCGTGATGGATGAAGCGGAGGTATGTTAGTGTTAACCGACTAAAGCTCGGCTGAATTTATTAGGCTCCGGATAAGCAGGGTCACCACCTCTAAATGGAACGGCCAATGAGCCAAATACAATTTCAAGGTAAATAAGGAGCGCTTGTGTGGGAAGGTAACCTGAGCTGAGCGCGAGCACGCACGAGCACGTGACGCCTGAAGACTGAAACCAGGTGTGTTTGAAAGTTTCCAAATACGATATCTAATATTTTAAAAAAAAAAAGAAAGAAGAAGAAAAAAGAGACAGGGGCTCAGAGATGATGGAAGGGGACGAGACTATCTTCCCCTCGCAGGCCTCGACATCTGTCGAGGCGTCGGTGTCGTGAGGGCGGCTTGTTATGCAAATGGCCGATACATCCCCCTGGGACACCGACAGGCCAAACCGCTAGCTAGCTTGACACCAAAATGAAGACGTCAGTTGTCTCGCCGGGGGAGGGGGGGGGGGGCGGCATTGCGGCTCATATGAGCCACCATTCAAACATTATCGGGCTTTTTTCTGGTGCTGATGTCAGTGACGGATGAAGAATCGAGTGCGGGGCCATTTTTCTTCGGCCAGGTTCGTATTGTTTAATGTAGCTCAGGGGAAAGATGGCAGTAGAAAGTGGGTGAAACAGAACTCCTAAACATGGAAGAGTCTTTCCAGCGATGTGCCTCGGTCGGTGCAAACCTGCCCAGTGGCTCAGGGGTTGTTTATGTACGTGTGTGTACATGGGAAATCCTTGGCAGCGCAGTTATCAAACACATCCATCTGATAAGAGGTTTAAAAGAGAGCTGCAGGCCTCAGGACACACACACACATATACACACACGCTCTCAAACCTCGACGCAAACACACACACACACACACACACGTGAACAAATGCGTGCACATGCACACATCCCTCGAGACACACACACACACACACACACACACACACAGCGGGTCTGCAGGTTTCACATGAAAAGCTTTTAGCAGTGCAGAAGCAGCTGAGGACATGGCTATTGTTAGGACCCGTGATGGATGAAGCGGAGGTATGTTAGTGTTAACCGACTAAAGCTCGGCTGAATTTATTAGGCTCCGGATAAGCAGGGTCACCACCTCTAAATGGAACGGCCAATGAGCCAAATACAATTTCAAGGTAAATAAGGAGCGCTTGTGTGGGAAGGTAACCTGAGCTGAGCGCGAGCACGCACGAGCACGTGACGCCTGAAGACTGAAACCAGGTGTGTTTGAAAGTTTCCAAATACGATATCTAATATTTTTAAAAAAAGAGAAAAGAAAATACAAAAGGCACCATGTCTCGTGTCGATTGCTGGCATGAGCTTGAACAACATTGTGGCTTGGTATCGCTGTGACGTACGGGGGTCGTCTTATTCTTCTATAGAATAGTAAACTGAGGCTAGAATCATTCAAGACCTGATGAATTTTATCAGGACTTTCAAAGTAAAGCGTTGGTCCAAACCAGTGCCAAACGTGACGGACCTCCTGTTTGTGGCATTAGATACCAATTAGTAAGTGCTTAATGTGTCATTTGTATCGCTTTGTGAAGAGGGGATGTGTGCGGGGACACCATTACATCGCTGGCACCGCATTTCATACGGTAACTTAAGAACTCATGCACATCGAATGGAATATACCAAATAATGAGACATGAAACAAACTGTGAGACTGAAATGTTGTGTTTTTCTATACTTGATATTCATATCGGGCTTTGGTCCTAACAGTCGGTTAAGTTCATGGTTTTCTTTTCTGTTGTTTTATTCCTATTAGAGTTTGACAGACGGACATTTTGCAGCTGAACATAAAACAGATTTCCGTGATAGCGGCGGATGACAGTTGGTTCCTGTACTTGGAACCTAAAGCTTCCATGATCGGTGCTGAAGAAAACCCAGCGCACAAGACTTGTTAAACAAGCCCAATGTTGTATATTCTCACATGTCCTTATAGATCATCACCTCCGGTTACATATATATAACCACAGTGTGAGTGAGGAGTTCTACTAAGATAATTACTGTGTAGGCGAGTCATCTGGGGCCGTTACAGAGGCGCAGTTGAGTAAATATAGTCTAGGGAAATTGAATTGTTGGTGGTGGTACATCACAGTGAACTGTCCAATAATGACCCTATTCCAAAGAAGCAAAACGCTTAAATAGAAAAAAAAAAAAATAATATAAAAAAAAAAATATATATATATATAAATACATTTTTTTAAATAGAAGAATATATAAATATGAATATATATATATATACACAGATATATATATATGTGTTAGTTGGGCTCATTATATAACAAAAAACATCCAAACACAAAATTAAGACAATGCGTCAATGCCAGTGGGATCAGTTCATATATGTGAGGTGCCCCAGTCCATTCGCCATCCGTCATCCATCCGCCAACATGACCAGTGATATTCTTCCCCTCGACCGCGCCACATGTCCTGCGTTCCATCAGAAATTAACTCTGCGCATCTACCAGATGGATTTACGAGGAGGTAAAGTCCTTCAGTGTCTTAACATTATCTATAACACAGTGACCTCCACGCCTGCCAACATGTTACGTTCATGTTAACGTTTACGCAAAATCAGAAGCACTCAAGGGAAACTCTCTGGAATGAGGAGGAACGGATCCGATCAGCCCCTTCGTGGTTCCATTTTCGATCCTTTCAGGGAAGCACAAAGTACAGAGGAAAGTATGTAAACGGTGCCGCTCATGCCACGGCCAATGTATACGACTGAACGTTGGTAAAGAGCCGGTATATCAGGAGCCTTACATCGCCTGAGAACCCTCTAAAATTTACCGTCCTCTATCCCTTCCCATTTTAATTTATCGGCGTCTCCCTCTCTCTCGCTCGCTCTAAAAAGCAGGTGTCCTTTTATTTCCACGTCCTTTTCCCAGCATTCCCCTCTCTCCTCTTCCCCCGTGACCCCGAGAGCGCGCGGGGCAGCAGCCGACCTTGGCTTCCCTCCGCCGTGGCAGCGAGCCCGTTAACAGCGGCCGTGAGTTGTGGCCTGGCGTTAAACTGCGCTCCAGCCACAGTCAATGTTTATGTCTACCAATCAAACGCAATGTGTTTATGTTATATGGAATTATGGACAAGGAGGCTCTCTAAAACATACAGACTGGAGGAGTGCGGTCCAAGACAAGAGGGGTTTATGGTCTGTTGAGCGTAGGAGAGAAAAAGCGTCGCTCGGAGACGAAAGGTCGAAGAGAGGAGCTGGTTTGACTTCGTGTTTGGGCTCCGTAATCCTGACACGACTTAAATCTGGAAATGATGAGTGAAGAGGGCAGAATAAAGCAGATTTGAGAGGTGTTTGTCGAGTATTTATAAATCAATCCTGCGGGAGATTGACCATTAAAACACTTAGAGACAGACCTTTTTTTTTTTTTTAAAGAGTACTTTATTGTTAAATTCTGTTTGCAGGGCTCAAGTGCCTCATATTGATATCATATAAACTCCACATCTAAAACTTACACTTGGGCTGTCAGAAGAGGGAAATAGACTCAAACCGAGGGAGGCTTCCTCAAGTGTCCACATCACGCTGACCCTTTGTTTGTACTTTTGTTTCCTCTCTCTGATAAAAATCTACAAAGCCTCAAACTGGTAAAACCTTTTAAAAGAAAAAGGCATAACTGTCCCGCTGTCGGCCTGATTTGTATCTGTGCCGTTATGCCGATGGATAATGTTGCAATGATTGATGTACTGACATTTAACGGCAAATCAAACATTATGCTACGCAAGAGATGGATGATTTTACCGGCGAAGGCTTGGTAGATACTAGACAGTTAGATACTTCTACACGGCTTCAAGTTTTTCCAGTCCTACTGTTTTATCATAAACTGATGTTGTATTTAACTGCAGTTTTTAGGGATGGCTGCTCTGGCTTTTGTTCATTTAAATGTCCAAGAACACACGGTGCGTTTGTGTGTGTGTGTGCGCGCAGATCGGCTCGAAGGGGATTAGCCATCTCCTCCCTGTCTGGGCTTCAACACGAGTGCCTTTGTGAGTCGTGAGGACGTGTGGGGACTCGGGCAGATTTGTCCTCAGTGCCACGTGTGAACACAAAGCAAACACTCACTTAATCCTCCTGGATACAGAGACTTGACATCAATTTGTCCCTGTAGGGGAGAGGCCCCCGGGCCAAGTTCCCCCAAAACCCTCACTCCTCTCTCTGTTTCCTGGCCAAAAAAATCTCTGTCTCTCTCTCCCGTCTACTCTACCTCGAAACATCTGGACGGAAAAAGATGGACAGGACGCGCTCTCCTCCCCTTCCAGAATTAGATGTGTCCTTGAGCAAGGCACGTAACAGCAAGGATTGCCGCTGAACCAGTGCGCAGACGACTACAGTTAGACTGGCCAGTTTTTCATGAATCAGCATCCGCCTACTCTGGGAGATAATCTGAGAGACTGTTGTCTTTTTATTTTGCTGAGAGCCATGGTGATAAAGGGTCACGGACAGTTTTTTTGCACTCCTCCCAGTAATATGGAAGTTTACTAATCACAAAGCATTTGACTGAGAATGAAAGCAAAAATGCGCTGTAAGTGATCTGCATGCCAACATTGCCTGGGCTTACTTTAAGCACAAAAGACATTTTGCACTCAAAACATATTTTGTTCCAAATCAGCTCTCATTGTTCTCCTCCAGCTGTTTTGTCAGATTCTCACCACTGGAGATAATGAGAGGGGCGCTTACCAACAAGTTTGGGATAACATCTGGAAGCTAGGATCTTTTTTCACAATTAAAGTCTGAGGAGAGAAATGAAAAAAAAAAAAACCCAAACAAACAGAAAGGATGACAGTGGTCCTAACGCTACTTAGAAGAATGGGTCTGAGAGTATGACAGTCCCAGGTTATATCCAATGGGTCTTGTTCTTATCCGAGAGCTTGGATGCAAAGGGACAAGCTGCAAAAACTGAATAAGGAGCAGCTTTAGAGATCAGGGCGCTGTACCGCGTCCACCGTGGTCACCTCTGGCTCTTTTCCTACAAATAATCCCAAGGACCAAAAAAAACAAAACCAAAACAAAAAAGACTCCACAAACTAAATCCGGAACTAAAAGTTCCCTTTTCAGATCCCTGCCACATCTGAAGAAATGTAGAGTTCAGGTAAGGAGTCTTACCTAAAGACAAGGAGTCTTCATGTTTACCTTTGTGATTTATTGCCACACGATCATGAAGTTGAAGTGGAATAAACAAAAGGAGACATGCAGGAGCAGTAAAGAGGGAGACTGAACGCCAGAAAGGGGAGATGGCTTTTCAAATTTCCTGGTAACTTTTCTGCTTTGGAGTGTAAGCTATTGTATAAAAATAGCAAATAAATTCAAGATTTTGTTTTCATTTTATCTAAAAACCTTTTTTTCTCTTTTTTTTCAAAGCCATGGCTGGGAAGCCAACTACATAAATTAATTTTATGTCAATAAACATTAGAACACTTTCTCCTCCAAGCTCCAACACTACAACCAAGTATTTTTGCCTGGAGCAGGGAATTTTCGGGACCTGGAACAACAGACCGAGAACCAAAATTTAGACCCTGGTTGTTCTGAGATTCTAAAGAGGCTCCAGGATTCCTGGGAATTTCACATGGTGCCGAAGGCTGTTTGTCTTCTCCGGAGTTCCTGTTGTTTAGGTTTTTGCAGGTAGCACCTCATTGCTTCCATCCCGCTATCGTGTCTCAGAATGAATATATAGTTATTCTATTGTTTATCCTCAAAAAAATGTGTTATTGCAGAAATCTAAAATGCCTCACTTCCTGTTTGCCAAAGAATTTTTCCCAGAAAAGCATTACCAAGCATCTGGTGGTTGGAACAGCAGATGTAGAAACTCAGATGAACCATTTGGATGAATCACAGTTGTTTTTTATCAGCTGGTCGTAGAAAGTAGCAAAAGAGACAAATAATTTAAAGGATGAGGGGACTTTTTCTGTCTGACTCTCATTTCTCTCATCATTCTCTGTCTCTGCCATCTGTAAAGTGGAAACGATAAAACAAAACCGATGATTTTTCCATTGCTCCCTCGCTAAACATCTCCCATTTATCAAAAACATTTGAAAACATCTGTTTCTGGAAAAAAAAAAAATCCCAAAGTTCGTCAGTCAGTATATCTGAGTCTAAGACAGAGGATCAGTGTCATTTATCATTACGTCAATCACAGACATCCAGTTATTAATTATCCTTTAAGAAAATACCATTAGTTTGTTTTCATTTTGCTATCAATCTTTTCGGGATATGTGTCGCATTTATCAAACGGTGAATATCCCATTCTGGAACAAGACCGCATTTCGGCCAATTTCTTTCTCTGCCACAATCCTACCTCTGTCCTTCATCCAAAAGCCTCTGTCTCGATCCAAAGCAAAATGGATCAATTTTCCTGCCTTTCCCCTTTTTCTCCTCGATTCTCTCCCCTATCCAAATATTCCTCCCTTCAGAGTTGTACACCACAGCGATAAATCCTCGCAAGGTGGTTTCAGACGGGTTGTCGTAACTCATGTCACCACTGGAGCTAAATCTGAGCATGGTCGGACGGTGTGGTGCAAGCGTGCTGGAGATATACACAGTGGGATTTGCTGTGACGTAGTTCATCTGAGGCAATGCTGGGCCTGTTCTGATGACTGTTCTGGACCTGTGGACTATGATGTCTGCAGAGAGCCACATGGACTGGGCTGTTTACGATAAGTGCGATGATAAACAGTACGAGCAAGCTGTTGAGTAAACCCTCTTGTTTTCCAGCTTTCTGTTCTATCGTTTGGTTCAACAATATCTCTCCGTTGTCTATAACACACACGTTCACCCAACATCTGTACACCTGCTTATTCATGCACTCGTGCGATCAGCCGACGGTGCAGTGCATAAAATCCTGCACATACAAAATCAGGAGTTTGGGTTAATGTTCATTTGAAACATGAGAATGGGGAAAGAACGTGATCTCGGTGACTTTGATGTTGCTGTGATTGTTGGTGCCAGTTGGTGGTTTGAGCGTTTCTGAAACTGCTGATCTCCTGGGATTTTCCTGCACAACAGCCTCCAGAGTTCTTTTTTTTTTTTTTTTAACTCAGAATGGTGCAAAAACAAAAACCACCAGTGAGCAGCCGCTCCGTAGGCTGAATGGTCTCGTTGACGAGAGAGCTCAGGGGAGAACGGCCAGACCGGTTGGAGCTGTCAGAAGGGCGACGGTTACCAAGATACCGAACTGCTCTTTACAGCTGCGGTGAGCGCAAAAGCATCTCAGAATGCACAAGACGTCAAAACCTTGAGGCGGCCGGGCCACAACAGCAGAGAACCACGTCAGGTTCCACTCCTGTCGGCCAAGAAGAGAAATCCGAGGCTGCAGTGGGCACAGGCTGCACCAACACTGGGCAGTCGAGGGCTGGAAAAAAGACATCTCATGCTGGGTCTGATGAGTCTGGGTTTCTGCTGAGGCAGTAGATGGTAGGGTCAGAATTTGGCGTCAGCAGCATAAACCCTAGGACCAAACCTACCACGTGTCAATAGGTCAGGTTGTTGGCGGTGTAATGGCGTGTGGTGACTCTTCGGGCCGATCAGTCATGTCACAGTCTTGAGTGTTGCCGCTGACCGTGTGCATCCCTTTGTGGCCACGACTTCCCGTCTCCAGGCTCCTTCCGGCACAGTGATGCGCCACGTCGCCGAGCGAAAGTCGTCTAAAAATGGTTTCATGATCATGAAAATGAGATCATGACAATGTACTCCACCCCCCCCCCCGCATCCCCCCGCCGCCTCCACCAGATGTGAATCTAATATAACCAACCCTTTCTCCCAAAAATTATTTTCAGATATGACAAAACTCTAGCGGAAAATACGTTTTGTAGGAAATATAATTGTGACCAGATTAGATTCTTTTGATGATCATTTCTGTTGCGAACTGACGGATTTGTTTCGTTGCACGTGAAATTTGTCTGTTAGGAGACGCGGTGGAACAGAACAACTCCTGGACGTGGCAGAACCGGAGATTGGCCGCGTGAACGTGTAGCTTGCAGCTCCGCAGAAGTGATGTGACGCGGTCAGGTTGACGTTGACCCGGTTCTTGGGGGAACGTCTCCATCATCTCGTTGAATCCAGACCACGAAGAGCTGCGGCTGTCTGGAGAGCAGAGGGAAGAACTACCCAGCGTATTTGCGGTGCTCGGTGAGCGTACACACTCCTCCGTATACTGTTTATGGTCTGGATAAATGCTGAGTGCATAGGCTGTGTGACGGACCGGTTGCGTCGGTCTGTGCTGGAGGAAAAATGAAAACTCAGGTCCCAGGTACGATGCATTAAGTGGCAAATGAAAAGCTCTGCAAGCCATAAAACATGAGAAAAATTAAAACACACCCACATGATGAATCCTGCTTTAAGCATTCTATAAACTCGAGGACTCACTGGTGTGAACGCTCTGCTAAACATCACTTGGGGCCAAAGTTGTAGCATTTTTCATTTGTTTCTAATTTACAAATTGATTGATATTCATTTGAAGCATAGTCATCTTTGGGATGTCATTCATTTTTCATCTCAGTGATGTTATTATTGTCTTTAGCCTGATAAATATGTAAAGCACTAGAGGAATGTTAGCCCTGCATGACGCGGGTTTGAATTACACCGCAGAAAAGACAATAAATAAACTTTTCGTGAAGTGTAAAGTGTATATTGATCCAATTATTTTCTCAGGCGGCGCTCTTTTCAAGTCGGACGCGGCCGACCTCATGCCGCTCGGTTACATATGCTGATGAAATTTTAAAGTCTGTTGCTTGAAAGATGAATCGGAGCCCTGCGCTTCGGCTTGGGAGCGAAACACATGTGGAGCGATGTCGAGGAGATTGGGGGAAGAGAGAGGGAAGGTCACGGGGAGGCTAGAAACACAGATACACATGTACGAGCAAAAGCGTTACAGAGGAAACTGCAACTATATATGATCTGTTTTTTGCTGGTAGACGAGTGTAAACATCTTCTCTAATATCTTCACCCCCCCCAACCCCCCATCAAGATGATGAGCACGTCGGACGTTATTTATCTGTCTCTCCTGTTTACCTGCTGTAAAATCTTTTGCATTGCTAAATTTGTATTTATGCACACATATATATATATATATATATATATATACATATATATATGTATATATATATATATATATATATATATATACACACACACATACACATTTAGATATATTTTTTATACTCATTTATAATGCTAACAGGTGAGAAACGTGTGGTATTGCTGCCGATTAACTATAACCCGCAAGGATTCAGGTAGAACGTATGGATATGCAGGATATGCAGAAATATCCTTCTCTGTTCTACCTCGTCCCCATTTATTCACTTTTCTTCCTTTCTTTCTTTAAGACTAAAGAAAAAGTTAAAAAAAAAAAAATCCAATAGTGAATCTGAGGGGTGAGGCAGAGGACACGGTGTCTTGTAAAACACGTGCACTTAATATTAGGGTCATAAAACTTGTAAAATTAAAAGCTATTTTGGAAAATAGAAAGAGAAATATTTATGCGTCTGGCTTTGTATAGAGGTTGTTTTATCTTGGGGCAGCGAGGGCCTGCCGGGGCACAGGTAACGACTGTCAACAGGCAAGGGGGTTGGGCGTGTGTGTGTGTGTGTGTGTGAGTCGGGGGGGGGGGGGGGGCTGCCTGCTCTCTGCGCCCAACCAGATGTCCATATGTGTGACTGGGTTTCCCCTTTTCGGTTGTCCAGAGTGGCCAACGTCGGGCTTTCAAAAGAACGAGAGAAATAGCGGAGAGAGGAGGGAACGATGTCTGCTCCTGATTATGAAAAGAGAAGGAGAAGGAGAAGGAGAAAAAACATTGAAAGAATCGTGGCGCTTTAGACTTTTGCTTACGTTTAAAATTGAGTCACGGCTACGCGACGGCAGCTACCGACACACAGAGCAGCCTCGGTGACGACAAGGGGGGAGAAAAAAAAACGAGAGGTGGAAAAAAAAACCCCAAACATAAAAACAAAACAAAAAAACCCACAAAAACAATGTCCAACCGAGTCAGGTTGATTGAAAAGCTGCAAAAAGCAATTATGATTGTGAGAATGTGCAGACCCTCGTCTTAGCAGCCAGCAAACATCGTAAATCGTGTGGCGCACTGTGTTTACCTTGGGTTGACCTCTCCATGCCCTCTGATCCTGGCTGGGCTCGCCATGCCCCCAGCACTGGTGACATACATACACATGGAGGCTAGCTCGTATATACATGAACTTATATATATATATATATATATATATATATATATATAAATATAATTTTTATTTATTTATTTATTTTTAATTTACCTGACTCTAATTCATGTCTGCATTTGGCTCATTTATACCTTTTTAAGTTTCCATACAGGTTTTGGTGCCATTGGGCTTTTTTTAATCTTCAACATGTAGAATTTTTAGTTGTTTTTTTTTTTTCTTCAGTCAAGAACATATCACATCTTTAGCATATGGTAAATGCACGTGTGTTCAATTCCCCTTAATTGTGCTTGTGTGTGCTCAGCTAATCAGGGTGAACCCAGGCTTGTCCTATAAAAAGCGCCAAAGCTCCTTGTTCTCCTAGCCGACATTTTTACAATGTCGGTAACATAGCGTCCGACTTTGGGGGGCTGGGGATGGTCTCGTCCGTGGTCCCTGCCAGACCGGGTGTGAGCCTCTCGCCAGCGTCTAGGAACGCTCCGCTCAGGGACTCGCTCTGGTCTGGGCCGGATCCGGTTGCCGCCGGTCCGGAACCAAGGCAGCAAGAGGAACGCGAGGGCTCTTACCAATGGATAATCAGCTGCCAAACCCCCTGGGTTTTAAAATTTATTTATTTCTTTATTGGCACCTGCAGGAGCCCTGAGGAGAAACACTTCAGCCTGTTGTACGATTCCAACAAACTTCCCGTTGAATTCTTGAACAGCATCCGACAAATTTTGTAACTTTTTCAAATCGGCAATCCAGACGAGCCGAGGTGAGAGAGTTTGTGGCTTTTCCAAACTTTTCTGGTAAGCTCTCTTTCTTCTTGTCACTTTTCACCCCATAAGACGACGACAACACCACCATGAATGCTCTTCCAAGTGACATCCCTGCTTGAACAGGTATAAACAATTTTGCCTCTTGAAAACGTAGACGAATTTCAGGCGTCCGCCGGCCTCAACGCTTTAGTTTTTCAGTGCAGCACCTGGAGTTTTAGTCTTTATATGCGCTGGTTTGTGTTGGATCACGTAGATTTTGGCTGTTTATACGCACGCATCCACTGCAGTTGTGTTTTGGACTTTGAGCCTTTGTGAAAGAGCAACGATTCAGTGATTTCTCACCTGATAGTGATTTGGGTCGTGGAAGAGGAAAAGGGGTCAAGGCAACAGTCCAGGACAAAACTGCTTTCTTGCATTTCACTGACGCCCACGGCAACGGGTGCAAACCGGGCTGATCTGCAGTGAGCATCTTAGCTAACAAGCTTTTTTTTTCCTGTACTGGCAGACTAATGGCTGCCTATGAAAAAGAAGCACACGAAATCCGAATTTCACCGAAGCGGAGTACGCGGGTCCGAGCGAACGCTCGACCGTCTCTCGGGTCTCGGTTTCCACCGATGTCCGAGCCCCGACCACGAGGTTACGGCTGCCTGCGGAGTCGTCGTTGGGAGCGCTTCAGGACGCTTGGTGGGTTTGCAACACATATTGAGAAATCATTTCAAACAGCTCTGTGAACGCGAGGCCGTTGAGCGTATGAAAAAATAAACTTTTGCCAGACAGAGCATTTGAAAGAGTTGGAGCCGCATGTGAGCGGCGGCCATAAAGTCAGGTTCATGTGAGAGACAGTCATTACCACCCTTCGCTCCAGACACAAGATTGAAGATGCTTTGAACTGTTAAAAAAAAAAGAAAAGGAAAAAGAAAGCAGCCCTTTCTAGAAAATGCTTTAAGGAGAGTAGCATCCACTTTATCATACACTTGGCAGTAACGGCGCTACACACTTTTTTCAACACACTTTTACTACTCGCTCCTGGAGAGGGACATAAACATTTTAAACGCGGCATCGCAACAGATGGGAGCTCGGTCAGGTAGGCTCTCTGGAAACAGCCGCACTGACTGCACGCGTTAGACACTAGATAAACCGTTACGAGGCACAGAATTGACAAAATATTATATATCAATATCATTAAAAGAGAGAAAAAAGGTTGTATAAATGGATCATTTGGAAATGAATGCCTCAGATGTACAGTGATGTAGGGTATGGGTGTGCAGTATTGGAGTTTAAGTGTATCTTGGGCCCACTCAGACTCTTGGTTCCTGCTATGTTTTATCTTAGCTGGAATATTTTAGCAGTGTCATGTATATGTGCCCCCCCCCCTTTCCAAGCTTTATTACTTTTGTCTTAAGAAGATCTTCAAATTTTACTCCTTTGATGTCAACCGGTGAAGATGTGGAGCAGGACAATTTATAGTCTATCTGGTCACTGAAGGAGATTTGTAGGTACATGTGTGCGATGATGGTGTGTGTGTGTGTGTGTGCGTGCGTGCGTGCGCGCGTGCATGTTTCTGCATGCTTATGAGTACATTCCTACCGTACGTACACTTGCATTCGCGTCCCGCCGCGGCGACACAACTCTTGAAGACCATTATGTTTTGAAACAATAGATACACACACAGCTTTTCCGTGTGAATGTCAGACACACACAAACACTCACCGATGGACATGCTCTTAACATACACCTCTACACACCTCAGCACGGCCAGAACGCACCAGAAATTTACGACCTTAACATTCCAGCAGGGCCAAGCAATTCATCAAATCCTGCACATTCTGGTTTCAATTACACAGCCGATTGTGGGGAGCGGTTATTTTAGCAGGTTCATTTGGCCCAGTCGGGGAGGTTGGGGAGGTTGGGGAGGCTGCGTCTTTTTTGCTTAACACCCCATCCCCTGAACGCAACCGGGCATTACCCTCTGGACAGACGCTCGCCGCCCCCGACGCTACAGATGGCGAGAGAGAAATTGTCAGGCTGCTAGAAACTGAGCAGATGAGCCGCGGGTGTCATCACACGACTGTCTCTCTCAATTTCGTTTCTCTTCTCGCCTTTTGGCTTCGTCCTCCTTCCAGACGTTTTTTTTTTTTTTTTTTCAGTGGGAAACTCAGTCTATCATCCTCCATGTTCCTTCCTTCAACCTCCCTCATCTGTCTCAAGCCTTAAAATGATGAAGAGTCTGCTCTCGTCTTTTTTTTTCTTGCCTCTCTCTTTATCCCTCTGCTGGTTCCTCCTTCTGCCCCACTCTATCCTTTTCTCTCCCACGTCACCCATCTCTATCTGACTTTCTTGATCTCTTTGTCCCTTTCTCTGCCTCACACCTTCCTCTCTCTCCATCTCTTTCCTCTCTCTCTCTCTGTGGTAGAGTGGTGATAAATCCCTATTTTATTGCTGGAGAATTCCTCTCTCCCTGCAGGGCTGACAGCTCCCCACGTTCTAAGACACTGCTAGGACCAAACCCAATCCTCCCTCCCTCCCTCCCTCCATCACTCCATCTCTGCCTCCATCTGGCCCTGATTACTGAGAGAGTGGAAGGGTGGTGGTGGTGGTGGTGGGGGCGCTGGAGGGAAGCATCACACCATTACTCCCTAAGAGAGGAAAAGGAGAGAAGAAGGAGGTGATGGAGGGAGTGGATGATGCACAACATGTTGGTATGGAAGGAGGAGAAAGAGGAGGAAGGGGAGGGTGAGGAAGAACACCAGAAAAATGGAGAGAATAAGGACGTGGAAATTAGAAAGACAAGACGACGACCTGTGAAGTATTGGTGTGGATGAATAGGAGCATAAAAGAAAAGAGCATCAGAAGAATTTAAAGAAAATAGTTTTATTTATTTATATATTTTTTTAAAATACATTCAGTAAAAGTACTTTAATGGGGAATTATGCCAAATCTTTGCCATGTTTCAATTGAAAATCAATTCAACAGACATTGGCAAGATTTAGTTGCAGAAAAGGTGGTGGTGGTGGTGGGGGGGGGGGGTTGCTGCTTTCAGTTTCTGCAAATAAGAAATGTGATGACCCAAGGAATAGTGGCATGGGAGGGAGCAAAAGCTGGGGTAACAAAGTACGTACTGTCATGTTCTCGCTGTGGCAGTAAAGCAAAGCAAGAGGAACGTCGATAGAATTTTTCCTCCGAGCAAGATAAGAAAAATGTGGTTTCCCAGTGGCGTGGGCGAGACAGAAAACACTGACAGGTAGAAAAGGGGGAGTGGGGGGTTCACAGAGGAGGTGAGGAGGAATAAAAAGGAAGAGAAAAATAGAGACGACAAGCAAAAACAACAGGTGACGGCCACAGGCAACAAGCGTCAAGACGAGGTTTAAATAAATGTCCAAGCGCAGCCAACACCCTCATTGTTTGTAGTGCTAATCTCTGATTCACTACATACAGCCAACGTTGGATGCAAGATAAGACGATATGCATGATATGCTTTTCTTGCGCTTGCACCCAAAGCTTTAAAACATCAAATTAAGCATTGATAAACTGGCTCGCTATTGCATCAATAAACGCCTGCCGATAAAGGCTCTCCATGTGTATGAATTTGTGGTAAATGACGTCGGGCTTGTGGCGTTCGGCTGCATATTTTCACGTTTCGCAATACAGTCCAACGCGGCAGCACAACAACAGCTGAGTCCTGCAAATGTAATTGAAAAGTGATAATGGCTGTCGTTTGAGTGGAAAGTGGCTAAATGGAGAGGAGATTTTGGAAGACTGTGTGTGTGCGTGTGTGTGCGTGTGCGTGTGTGTGTGTGTGTGTGCGTGCGTGCATGTGTGTGTGCGTGTGTCCGTGTGTGCGCGTGTGTGTATGTGTGCGTTCATGCATGTGTGTCCTGGCAGGCCTTTTCACTGCAGCAGGTGCCAGAGGAGTGTGTAATAAACACAACTGCCTTGGACAAGCTGGCCTCTCACATCAAATAATGTGTTTTGGCGATGTCCGGCTCAGCTGCTCGCACGATCAACACTCGGCAGTGGCGAAGGCTCTCAAGAAAACACAACTAATTAATGATGCCGTTTCTCACAGTGAAACAAGCTTTCAACGCGGCGTTTGAGTGAGTCCAGCTTTGGATGCGTTACGGTTCTGTTGGGTGTGTACGGTGCCGGTTGACCAGCGTGTCAATTCTTGTGAGAGAGAAATTTTATTAAAAAAAAATGAGAATTTATGAATATAGGCAAAAATATTCACTTTTCTGTAAATACATTATCTTGTCAGATTACATGCTGATCAGTTTCGGCTCATTTATAATGTCACCTCTGCATTATATGTTGGGTGGCTTCCTGAACCCTTCTTATATACACAAACACATTCTTTTCTTCATTTGATTAGAAATCTAATTTTTAATTCCCTTTGAGTTATTATCTATTGTTCCTTACTATGCATACTTATGCGTTTTACTTAAAACTTAAAACCTGAGCAATCTCAATAAATTTTGATTAAAAAAAAAACAAACAAAAAAACATATTACATATTTCTTTCCAGCTCACGAAGTTGTCAGACATTAAAGAACATCCACAATGCACTGTTGACTAAGTTTAAGGGTTCATGTCGGATTATGACCCCCCCCCACACACACACACACACACACACACACACACACACAGACACACACGCACATTCCTCACTTTTTTTTTTTTCTCGCCACCTCCACCAAAATAATCAGGATAATTTCTATTCATTATTACACCTCCATTTATCTGCGAGACGAGACACGGGGAGGACGGGGTATAACTCTGAGGAATAACAATACCATTAAAAAGCCTGTGCGGCAAATATCAATCATTGTTGCCGTTAATGTCCTTCCAGCCTATTCAGATGGCCTCTCGCTTTTCCTAATGTCCACCCATCTGTGTGTGTGTAAGTGTGTGCACAGGCGTGCGAGTGTGTGTGGCCGCTACATTCAAAGCCCTTTAATCAACAATCGCTGCATCTGGGCCGGATAATGAATGGCATTGTTTATAACCTCACTCCTGTATCGGGTGATAAATGCATACGCGCCTAATGCTATCATTTGAATAAGAAATGAGATTGTGCTTTATTTAATATCGGGAAGAGATTGCGTTAATATAAATTTCTTGCTAAAGTTGCGATGATGATAGCGAGGTTGACGATGATGATGATGATGATGATGATGCTCCATTTTTGTCAACCGGCCAGGGGATTAAGCAATGGCAATAAAAGATGCGAAGATTGCAAAATGAATTTATGAAGCAATTGTTTGTGATTCATGGCCCTTGATAGTAAGATATAAACAATAGTGGTTAATAGAAAGTGCATTCAGAAGAAAAGTGGATTTATTGAATAAAAAATGTACACAAAAAAAAAACAAAGAAACCAGAAGTGAGCATTATTCAGGCGGTGAAACAGGTTTTTCTCTAAATCCACTTAAAAGAATTCCTCCGTCGCATGAGCGCTGATGCATGTGGGAAAGTTCTCGTCGTGTTTATTTTTCCATTCCGACACGTTTAGCATAAAGCGCCTCGCTACGCAACACTGGCTCCTCTGTGCCTTTCTTACAGTTGTAAAGTGATGGAGGAAAAGCGAGTCCGGCTCGGGCAGCGTCACAATTACGCGGGAGCCGTTCTTGAAAATAATACCGGGCTCGGATCAGATGAAATATTAGGACGGACTGAAAACAAAACAAAACTTCAGTGTCGCTCACTTCGGATTTTGAACCTAAATGCCCACAAATCTTCATAAGATTTACCCATCAGACGTAATAACTTTGACATTAGAGCCAGAGTAGAGCCTGCAGCCAGAAGCTGAAATATTATTTATGTAATTCTTTAAGAAAAAAAAAAAACAATAACAGTGAAAACACAAATGTGCAAACAGTCACACTTTGTGAGGTGTTTGACAAAATGCAGGGCTACACAGTTTATCAAATTTGACTTTCACAGCTGCAGATATAAAACACCGTGGACAGGAGAGAGAGTTTATAGCTGAGGTGGAAACAGCGCAATATGTTTTTCCACACTGCAGCAGTGTAGAGTGACCGCAGACTTCTCAATCTTTTATTACATTTCGAAAAGGTGACAAAAATTATTCATGCATTTTTACTAGTTTTTACACAGTAAGTTTATGAAGAAAAATAGGATCCAAAAAACCCCCCCAAAAAAACCAAAAGCCCTCAATCCAGCTGTAACAGACTCCTTATCATGAGGAAAAAATGGCGAGCATTATTTCCTCTGTGACATTATCCCACTGGACGAGCAGTGGCGCGGAGTTACAGCCCCGCGTGTTGCCACGGTGGAATACAGATCGAGAGCAGCAGCTCGGCGTTCGCTGCCCGGGGACTTCAGCTGTCCAAATCCCTGACAGTTTCTCAAGCGGCTCCGGGCCCCTTAAACTATGAAAGATCCCAGCGACAGATAGGAAAAACCCGACCCCGTCAACCCTCCAGCCCCTGCCCCCCCCCACCAGCCCACCTCCACCCCTCCATTTCAGGCAGAATCATTGATAAAGACAGCCTTTCAGGGGATGACACTGATAGCTGCTCCAAAACCATTCGAAAAGTGATTTGCCTGCCATTTTAGCCGCCGCCGCCCTCTTTATGATGCACACGTGTCCGGGAAGACAACGAGATCGCTTCTTCGGCAGGAATTAGGTTGGACCTTAAGAGGCCGCAAACGCGAAACTCAGCTTTTCCTTAATTTATGTGCACGACAATTTTAAATGCAATTAATTTTCACATCGTTAAGCTTTGATTTTTTATTTATTTATTTATTTTTTTTTTAGCGGATCAATTGAAAGTGATTGCATTTTCAAAAATCTGCTCCATCAAATGCCGTTTTAATTTTTCGATGCAAGCGAGCATCGGCAGAATTGAGTCCTTTTACTTGGTACCGTTCTGCAGGAATCCTTCCCTCACCACTCAGATCATCTGACATGGAGGAGCTGCTGCATGTTGTTAGCCAATCAGGACTCAATCTGCACATTCATAAAGTGAAAAAAATTAACCAAACAGAAAAAAACCCCTTTCATTGACATGATTCATTTGTAAAATACAAGGAAAACCACAATTCTTAACCTGAGAAAAAAAACTGAATAAGGGACCATTAAAACCTTAGAGCGAGGATCCTGAAGATACAGACACACACTGAGCTGCTGTGAATTGTTATCGCCACCTTGAAATATTTACTATAGAAAGGTCTGAAATACTAATTTATGATAAAACGGGCCGCTGAAGGCAGAAGTCGGTGCATTTAAGGCTTATAAAAGAAGACCGAGGGTTGGGAACAATCCTCACGATTCCCTTTTGAAATACTGAAAACCGAACAGCGGCGGTTTGCTGGACCGACATTTTGAAAGCTGAGATCTTTCTCCTCTAAGCTGCAAAAATGTTTTCATGATGGCTTTAATTTACTGCATTTGAGGGGCCAACTCAGACATGACATGGAGCCACTGTCTCCAACGCCCCCCCCCCTTCACCCCCGTCTCCCTTCTGCTCCCGCCATCCCTTCGCCCCCTATTCTCGCCCTCCGTCCCCATCTTCAGTCCCAAATGAAGGACGCCAGCTGGGGTCGGCCGGCTGATGCTGGGCCCTGCTAGGTGGCATTGACAGCTGAATTATCCCACAGGCCTCGGCAGCTGATTATCAGCGGAGAAGTCATCAGGGTGTCCCATCCTCCCCTCCCTCCTCCCGCCCCCACCCCAATCCCCAATCTCTCTCGCCGCTACCACCACCATCAACCACCCCCCCCCCCCCCGAGCCCCCCTCCCGTCCTCTTTCCCCGTACCCCTGTCACCCCTTGTCAAGAGAGGGACGCCTCCTCCAAGCTCGCCGCCCGGGTCCTCTTGACAGGTAATCTCAACAATAACAATTACCGCCATTACTGGTGTCATAAACAAGTGGCCGACCCCAAGCCAGGGCAATAACAAAGGCTTTATAATTCACCATGCAAGGCCATATAAATACATGTCAACAGGTAACAAGTAATCTAGCAGAGAGGATGAGGGCTGGTGCTCCCCAGCACTGGACTGAATGAGAGTGTGTGTGTGTGTGTGTGTGTGGGTGGCTGTGCGTGTTTGCGTGTCTGCTCCAAGGAGCTGTAAGGATGCAGGAACAGATTGAAGTGGAGGCTGCAGACACACATCTGAATACGACCGCGCGGGGATAGAAGGGTTCGAGGGCGCGAAGGCGTCTGATTGGGCGCGAGTCACGTTTTGTTTGATGTTTGGCTGCAGCCTCGCGCGGCGAAGCGGTTTTGTCAGGCCGTTGATGAGGCCATTTTTATCAGAGACTGTTATTGATTTTGAGCACGCCGTTTGATTCGGCAATGGAGACCATACCTCACTATACCTGATGGTATATCTTCGATTATCGGAGAGAAAGACGACTCTCAAATAGACAAAATAAATATTTTTTGTGTCTTGAATAAAAGAGGCATTAGAAATTGTTATTGATGCAATAAATTTGGGAGAATTGATGTGAAATCGAGAGAAACGCTGATGTGTTTCATCTTGCATCATAAATACACAGTAATAAATAAAATCATAAACAGGTTTCTTTCTTTTTTTTCAACATTTTTAAATCTTTTTGTTGTTGTTGTTTTTTTTTCCAATCAGCTTCAAAATATTTGCAACCTTCCTTGGTCCATTTATAATTTGTACGTTTGTATTTCTTGCTGCGTTGGAGGCCAAATGCTGCTGGCCAGGCGCCTCGCCGCCTCAAGTTTGGGGCCAGGTTGCCTCCTCTCCTCGGCAAAGCAAACAAGGCGTCGTGGCCCGGAGCGCTAAAATAATTTGAGCCTCCCTAATGAGGAGAGCTGAGCAGCAATTAACACGTGTCAAAGTCGACATCATCAGGTGCCACTCTCATTTTCTTCCCAAGACTCGCCGGATTTCTCCCTTTTCTTTTTTTCTCCCTCTCTCTACCCCCTTCTCCTCCTCCTCCTCCCATTTCCTCTTGTTTATTCCCACCCGAAGGCGAAGGTGGATTTAAAAAAAAAAAAAGAAAAGAAAAGAAAAAGACCAGAAACCCAAACAAACGGAGGTTTCATCCGATCCCGACGCGGCGGCGGCGGCTGGACCGAGGCGCGTTCCCCGACCAGCGGCGGTCGCCGTGGAGGCTGAGGTGCGGACGCAGCGCCTCCGCCTCTCTTCGTTTCCTCTCCTTCCTTTTTATTTCTTTAAATTATTTCTAATGTTAATTTGTTTTATTATTTTTATTTTCGCTCGCGGCGGCGGCGCTCGCCCGGAGCGACTCGTGCGGGAGCGATGCCCCGCGAGCAGGAGACAGGAGGCGGCGGGAGCCGCGGCCGCGGCCGCGGCGGATGTTTACACGGTCGGAGAAAAAAAAACACAAAGCAAAAAATAAAAAACAAAAAACAAACAACAGTCCAGACCGGTCATGTTACTATTCTAGAGAAGAAACTAGTCAACCAGATCATTTTAGATAAATTAAAACGAGAACGATTGAATTTTTTTCAAACGTGCGCAACAGGGGAAATCTATATAATTTTATTATATATAGATATAATTAATTAATATGTTTTTTAATTAGAAACACAAATTATGTATCCTAAAATAAACAAAATAAAATTTTATCATTATATAGTAAATAGAAAATTGGGAAAACAGTTGGAGGTTAGGTTTAAAAAGATAACTTAAATTAAAATGTTATTTTTATTTGGATTAGCTTCAAAATAAATTAAATTGTTGTGTTTCAATTTTTGGATTTCAAAATGACAAGGGTACATATGAAGAAGCATTTCACGTAATAAAAAGAAATAAGGATACACAAGACATTATTACAAGCAAGACTTGAAAATGCAAAAATAAATATGAGCCACATTTTGCATCAAATGTGTAAATAACTGCCAATCACGACCGTTTTCTGTGATTGCTATGCATTTTATTCTAGAATTAAAAACAGGCCAGTTCACTTACATCTGGGCCTGATACATAAACTACACTCTGATGAGGAAACAGCCATGATGTGAGTTTAAAACGATCAAATTAAGTTTCAAAAGAAATGAATGTCAAATTTATCTGTTAAGAAAAATGACCCCAATACGCAAAATTATAAAAAGGCACAATGTCAGTTCTCCGCTGAGCTCAATTTTATTTTCCTATTTACCCTGTAATAATTTACGACAATTAAAAGTGTGGAAAGTCTGGATGTAAAAAACAGATGTGTTTAATCTCCGGCCAATAAAAAAAAATAAAAAAATAAAACAATTCTACCTAGCAACCGCAGTCCAGAAAACGAAAAAAAGGCATCAACAGCATCATTATGCAGCAACACTGCGGCCTCATCGCTCAGCCCATGTGTTAACCGCTCTGCATCTTCCCTGCACTCACGAGATGCAGGGTGAAGGAAAAAGAAAGAAGAAGAGGAGGAAGAAAAGGAGCAGGGAGTGTTTTTGTTGCCATTCTTCTGACCTGAGCCGCTCATCTTCCTCAGCGCTCAGCGGGGAGCTCGGCCCGGCGCTTGCCTCGCCTACCCAGGGTCCTTTTGGTGTGTGCATCTCATTTGCATACATTTCTCGCCGGCCGACGAGGCCTCTCTCTCTCCATCCCTCTCTCTTTCTCATTGAAGCCTCGTCCACACACATTCCCTCCCAGGATCCCGCTGGTCCTCGCCGCCATGAATCCGTACCTGTGGTGGCGGCGGTGGCCGCCGATGATGTCATGCTGTTGTCCAAAGGCAACCAGGCGAAGGGTTGGGGTGGGGGTGGAGGGGTGGGTGGGGGTGCTAGGGTGAAAGAGAAGAGATGTGGAGGAAGAAAGGGCAAGTGTTTCTGTGCAGGGAAAACAAAAGAGAAAGCAAAGGAGAGGATGAAAAAACTGCAGTCAGGAGAGAGAGAGAGAGGATAAATGAGTCATCTGTGTGCCTCTCTCTCTCTCTCTCTCTCTCTCCCCCGCTCTGCCCATGTTGCTCTCACTCTCTCTCCCTTTCCGACTCTCGAACCAGGCTCCATTTTGTGTTAAGCAGCTCCCTCTCATGACAGATCTCTGGCGGAGTCAAGGGTCAAAGTTGAGGACAGGGTCAGCTGTAACACAACATACAGGGAGGGGGGGAGGAGGGGGGGGCCTCTGCAAACTCTCTCCCACCCTCCCAAACCTCCCCTCCATCATCCTGTCCCCTCCCGGCCCAAAAGTGCCTCACGAGCTCCGGGGTGATGAACTGTTGCGTCTTTAAAGTACAAGGATGAGATTATTGTCAACAAATCCCCATGAAAAGACCAGAACAATGCATTGCCGAGGAGATGGCCGCGTTTGTTCGCCGTGTCGCCTCAGGTGCGACCCAGGACGTCCGCTTTGATTTATGTCAGTGGGTTTATCAGACGCCAAAGCCCCGAACAGCGGTTTACAATGCTACGAGACCCGGTTTTTACAAGTGTGAGAAGTTAGCACGGCGTCATCTCGGCAACCGTGAGGTAAAAAAATACAGCGTCGCCTTTAACAAAAAAAAAAAGAAAAAAGAACCCACCGGAGATGAGATGTGTGTTGGCACAGGAATCACACACGATGTTGCATTGTGTTGTGTTGTGTTTGTTTTTTTTCTTATACCGGACGACCCCTAGTTTTGTTTTTTTGTCCGAGCCCCCTGCTTTGACACCCCCCCCCCCACTGCATCAGCACGGCGTTCCCGCCAGAATAAATCAGAGGACACGATGTGCTCGGTCTCGCTGTGTATCTCAACACTTCCCTACCCAAGTCATTCCCAGTCCCATGGGTTCCAACTGAAGATATGAATCTTAGGTCACATTTCTTTTTAATTTTACGGTATAGTTCTCAGAAAATATTCCTCAAACAGAGCTAGATTGGATACTTGTTAGGGACTATTTTCAACTGTGGATTAAGACACAGTTGGTGTGTATGTATGGGAGCAGGAAACATGTCACGCAGTGCAGGTGTGGCTTTTTAAACCATTTTTTCGAAAACAATGGGCGTCTAATGTTTATATCTAATATCACCAGCTCTTCTCATTTAAAAGTTGGGTATTCACCCATCAGAGGGAAGAAATGATAGAGACATAAACATGACACAACAAAGGAATTTATGTGTATAGCATTGGCACAGGCATCTCTCTCTCTCTCTTTCTCTCTCACACACACACACGCACACACACACACACAGAAAATGAATCAACACATATGGTACAAACACACGGACCAACCACATCACTCAAACCTCAACATCACTGACGGCAAGTGGAAGGCGGAAAACGGAGAGAGCGAGCAAGAGAGGGAAGAAACGATGAAGTCGGACTTTAACATCAAACAATAAACAGTCCATTAAGTCTGGGGGTGGAAGGGTTTGGGGGTGGGGTGGGGTGGGATGGGGTGGGGGGTGGGGTGGAAAGGCAGATATTGGGGAGGAGGGGGTAGAGGAATGATGGGAGTTTATTTAAAGCATGGTGACCCCGTGGCCGAAGGCTGCCTCAGTGCAGGGATGAATAAAACTTTAATGGCTCATAAAACACAGCGACTCCTTCTCCAAGCCGAGCTCCGCAGCATTTATTCCTGCTGGGCCAATCAGATCACTCGGATCTACAAACACGGAGAGGGAAAGGGAGAGAGGGGGAGAGAGAGAGAGAGAAAGAGAGGAGGGCTAAAGGAATAGCTCAACATTTTGGAAAAAAACAAAGGTTTATTTGTTTTCCTCTGAATCTCATGTCTGTACAATGAATCTGGAGCTGGAGACACCAGGACCAATCAACACATAACTCATTTGTTAACCTGAAAAACTAAAGAGAAGAGTCAAAACCACATTTTTCGGATTTGTAATTCTGTGCAGCATCTTGGCCCGGGTGCTAAAAAATCATCAGTGGCCACAGGATTTTGGTTTCGGTGGCCGCAGGGGCCTTGATGGCAGAAAAACCTGGCAACCTCAGTGTGAAGACTAGACTTCAGGACGTCGTCCATTGTTGAGAAAAAAAACAAAACAAAAACAAAAATAGACCCAGCACTCAGCTCCCACTAAAACCACAAGGTACCCTATTTGCATTTCTGTTAGTGTTGCGGGTTAAACAAATGAGGTTCGACATGTAAGTTGGTAGGAAAACCTTTAAAGTCTCAGGCTTTCTGTGAGGCCAGGCTCACTATAACCTGACTCCAGCTGGGTTAATAACACATTGACATGAGACTGTTAATTATCTTCTGATATCACTCTTGGTAAGAAAACTAATATTTCCAGAACTTTGAATTACTTATTTAAAGTTGGAGGTTCATGTGACAAGGATGGAAGGAACGTGAAGACCGGAGGAGAAAAGAATCCACGGATAAAAGGGGAAAATCGAAGCTGCTGCAGTGAGAAAAAGAAAAACAGAGGAAAGGTACAGAGGGTCGAGGAACGACAGAGACAGAGTAGACCACAAATGAGGCCGTGCCATTTATCCTGGTAGAGTTTCACACGGGCGTGCGAATCGCTACACGCACACGCTGGCCCTCGACCTTTTTAGCACGACACCGCGAAGGTACAAAAACCATCACCGGCGGTTTAATCAAACCCATGTGAACCGTACGTTCATGCCAAGCACCATTTGCCTCCCTGGAAATGGGCCTGTGACAGCCTGGAGCGGAGGTGTCGATCCGCCGGCATCACCCCGGGACGCTGGGATCCGTAAACAAGCAGCTGTCGCCCCAGTCAGCGCTCAGCCATTTCTCCTAACCGCCGCTCCGCTCAATCTGCATTTCCCAGAATGCTTTTTGTCAAATAAGCAGAAAGGGGGTTTAACGTAGTCACAGTGAATAATTATCGTGATCACCTTATTTTTGCATTATCACAACAACAGATCCATCATCAATTACCTCTAGGGCCAAAAACTGCAGGCTTAACGCAATCATGTCTCAATAAAGTGAATTTGAAACCATTATTTTTTTTTTCTTTTCCCCCTGGTTGTCCGTGTGTGAGAAAAATGAGAGGAAAAATAACTTCGGCATCCAAACCAGATCGCTGATGCAAAAGCGGGCAGAAGCAAATTTGCTGTCGAAGTCAATGTGTATTCCTCCATGTGACTGTACAGCATGGGATGCCCCCCCCCCTCCCCCCTGGCCCCCCCCCCCCCTCGCTGGGCCCAGCGGGTGTCATTCCCAGGTCATGAGACTGTAAATATACACAGCTAGACCCCCAGAGCCATAACTCAGAGTGAGCAGCCCGAACTCCTACATGCACAGATAACATGAGACAGACATGACACGTCGGCTGGAATAAATAATAATAATGGCACATATTCAGCCTACAGTAAGATGTAATAATAATATTGACATAGCTAAGAATACTCCTATTGTTACACACACACACACACACACACACACGTGTACTACAACAACAGAATTATAAGAAGCAGTGTTACTCCTCCTGTGCACTACGACTATGACTACGACTCTAACGCGCATTTTTTTAATTGCCGATTTTCCCGGAAAAAGTGGGACAACATTCACTATTATTACAATTAATGTCACAATTAGTGCAACAAAGTTCGGGAAAAAAACAAACAAACAAAAAACAACAAACAAAACTAGTGAGCAGACCTTGAGTTGAGATTACTTTGTCACCCGTGTTAATCCCAATTTTTTTAATATTAATATTATCAAGGTTTACAGATAAAACTGATACATACCGACACCTTACTATTGTACTAGTTAACACCAGCACTACTCTTTTCTATTCAAATATCATTAACACCACTATTGTATAACTACTAAAACAAATGCTATGAGCTTCAATAACATTACACCTGCAATCACCGTCCCTACTACTCCTACTACGAACAACACTTCTGTTGACTTCATGCCGTCTAGTTATATTAGTTATATTTTCAGTGATAAACTGAAATATAACTCTCAGCTAAAGCTTTCTTTATAGGAGACGTAGTCAAAACACAGTCGGATTGGACTGATGGGCATCCCAAAGGTCATAAACATGTCAGTGTGACGGAGCAAAATAGTTGAGTTCGGGGCCGAATCCGTTTATAGATCTTCTGATAATGTAAGAGGGAAGAGCTGCTGATTTTTATTTTTAATCACTTCTTTGGCAATATTATTATAAGAAATATCCATAATGGGTATTGATTTATGCCGTAGCAACGTGTAAAGGTCTTGTTGTCTTTGTGCTGTTGGTACTTTGGAGTCAAGTTGCCTTTAATGTCACCAAGATAAGTTGAAACACTGTTAATCAGCCGTCTCTGGCATTTTTGAATTAAACCCTAATATCTTTATCGTTATTTCTCTTTCAGCAAGGGTGCGATTGAAAACATAGATCAAATTAATTGACAAGACATTTCAAGTGAAGACAATAAAAAAAAAAAAAAAAAAAAAAGAAAAAACACCCAGAGGCTGGATATTGATGATGATGTTTATGGAGAGTCCTAAAGTAAAAGTAACTTGCCTGTCAAAGCTTGTCTTTTAATGCCAGGTGTCGAGGAATATAAACTGCTCGCAGTATAACTGTTAAGCTTTAAACACAGCTTTAAAAAATTACACATCACTCATTCTCACAGTTTTCAAAAGATGTTTCACAATCCAGAAGGCATCGATGCTTTGCTCCGAGGCAACCGGCATCCTTCAAAAGTACCTTTTTATCTGCTCCTGTAAAAGACGGAGGGGCTGACACTGTTCTTCCCCTGCGTGTCTATCAGGTGCAAAATGTGGAAACACGAGGAGGTTAAGAATGTGTTCTTTCCTAATCATCATCATCAATAAAGATTAACTGAATAGACTCAGGTTTGGCAGTTTTCAGGGTAATGAAGAGAAAGTTGGACAAGCATTGTGCAAAACCACTTTTTTTCTTATGTCCTCTGTTGGTCTCTGTCCACACAAGTGCATGAAATGGGGAAAAACAAACATGCCTCACTCTTGGGAAGAAATCACAGAGCCTTTAATTATCCCATTTGAATGATAATATTGACGACATTATCTGCTGTTTTAAAAAGATTTTGATTTTAAATTTGTACTGTCAGAAGGATAAAATCCCAACCTGGACATAAGTGTCACTATCTAGAGAGAGAAAACAAAAAACCCCCCGAAAAACTTTGGTTAGGAATAGATCTATGTTATGTTGAGACAGGAACTTTGAAAAACAACAGTGCATCACGCTTGTAATCCTTTTTGGCAAGTAAACATTTTTCTATTTAATTTCAGTCTGTATTCCTTTGTAATTTCTATTGCACATCCAGTGATGAAGCCTGGGTGAATAACTGAAAAAATCGACTGAGGGTACAGTCGTCCAAGATCATTATTTCTAGAATTATCTCAATATCTTTAGTAAGTGTGAATACTGTTTTTTTCCCACCTTATTTCAGTTACCAATACGCAGTTTAGTGCTTTGGAAGCCGCCTGCAGCCCAAACTGTAGCTCTGCGTGTTTTCGAGAGTGCAGAACTTTATGAGGCGTGCACAGATGCACAGCACCGGCCAGCTGCCTGGTGTGAACATGTGCAACTGCTGCAAAACAACACGTGTGCTCCAACAAATTTCACCAACATATAAAAAGTTAAATTAATTTCCATGGCCAAAAGCAATGGTCACTATAATCTGCTATTATTGTTACATTAATGTCAAATCCTTTCCACAAAAATCAGCTAAAGACCAACCTGTCATCCAGCACTGAATAATGACCGAGCTCTACTGACCTCACCAGAATTAGTCACTATACACTGGAGTTCCCATTACTAAATTACACAAAATAATATCATTCATTATGTCATTTTTAATGGCGGCTCCCTGGATCAAAGGTGTTAAAGTGGATATGAATGTATTCTATATTCAACACCCTGGCAACAGTTGAGACCAAATATCTGCAAAAGGAAAGTAAGTAACTAAACTTTACATCATCTCCTGATATCAGGGGGCAGTTAACTTGAACCGCATCACATTTACATCATTCCATCTGTGATCTCTGAGGCGGTAAATGTTTTTCCAGGCATTAACACGTCATCAAAGTGTCCGAAATCCTAGAGGGTTTGATCCCCGGGATCTCTGGAGGGTCCGCGGACACAAAGTCTACAATTATCTCTCTGTTATGTCAAGTGTGCCTGAGCCAGAAATTGCTCGCCTTGGATTGTTCAGTGCTATCAGGTTCCCATGTGAAAACACAGGGAATATGACATCACTGTGTCACTTAGCTAGCTAGCTACCTCACACACACACACACACACACACACGCACGCACGCACGCACGCACGCACGCACGCACGCACGCACGCACGCACGCACGCACGCACGCACACACACACACACACACACACACACACACACACACACACATACTCACATACACACTAATCCCTGGTCTTAAGCATGTGAGGCCTACACAGACTGTTTGTCTGCCTGCCTCTCTGCTGACTTCCATTACTGGACTAACCGGAGGGTGGGTGGATGTGTGTGTGTGGGGGGGGGGGGTTCCCTTCAAAATGTGTCACCATAATGACGCCAGAAAAATCAAAACGTGCCACGATACTATATTTGGAGATTTTAATTAAAAAAGAAAAAGAATCAGACGTTCTTTGAAGGAACCAGAAATCGATGAATGTAGCTTTTTGTTTGAGACTGATTTTAGTAAAAGTGACTTTTGATCCACTCTGGTCTCCTCAGCACAGCACATGCCTACAAAATACAGCGTATGAAAAAGATACTTCATACAAGGTTTGCTTTGCCACAAACTAAAAAAAAAACAATCCAAGTTTGTCTGTTAATCTATGTTAAATTTAACAAAACTGAATTTTAAGTGTTCAGCAATCCTAACCTTTTACTGACCAATTATTACAGTAAATACATTCACTATTTGAGCTGAGGTTGTCGTTAACCATTATCACTGATGCTAATCTTAACCATTTTTAAGTTTGACCACTTCCAAGCCATTTCGACTGTTTCCCCAGATGCCTGTGGAATTTGTGATGTCGAATCTCCCCAGTAAAACCGAAAAATAGTTTAAAAAATCAAATCGCCGATCGATCAATAAACCAACCACTACTCGTGCTGCTATTAAAATTTCCATGGCCTGCACGGCTACTGCGATTAAATCTGGTTCCATTAAGCAGTAGTTTAAAAAGAACTCTATGTCAGGTGACTGTAATTGATTTTCAGTGGAACCTTATGTCCCAATAAAATCAAAAGTTTTGGGATCTCTTGCTAAAAGACAATATTATTAAATCAATCCATCCATTTCTTGGTCTGTGCAGGCTTATGTGTTGGATTACTGGTAGCTGGAGCCCGTCCCGGCCGACTCGGAGATCAGTCGTTAAAGCCAGTTTACAGTAAATGTTCTCAGTAGAGGCCCTCTCATGGTAGTAATAGCTCCATGTTCCTCTAGTAATAGAGAGTAAACAAAAAAAATGTAGAGGAAATTTCAATAATCTGTTGCTCATGTGAAGCCTTTGGATTGAATAGAATAACTCATCCATTTTTGTTTTCAAATCTGATTTTCACCGGGGTTTTTGTATCATGAAACTTCTATAAAACTATCATAAATCAAAAATAATGACCCCGCATTAGTAGTGTAAATTGCTTCAAATAAGGGATCCTTTTGCTATATCATGCTATAATTATCCAGTTAGTATTAAAGCACAGTAATTTGCATGTCAGACTCGCCCAAAACTACACATTTCTCAGCCACAGCTAAACAAACAGCAGAGGACAGAATAACCGAAACAGCCTGAAACACCCCTGGAAACCAAATGATGTGGAAATGCTTTAATCTATCGAAGACAAAGTGAACTACAGGAGGTGTATTTACACAAAGAATCCCAATTGATTTTACTTTTTTTTAATGCTTTAGTTTAGAAGAAAAGCAATAATTTTTATTCGTCTTTAAATTACAATTGGGCTCTAATTCCCCCCCCCGGAACAAAACTGCTCCCCTGTTTCAGTGCAGGTCTCACCTACTGCTCCGCCGTTACAAGTGTCAGCTGCATTCATGCGTTTCCATACTACGGATGCAATTAGCGAGGCTGCCACTTGAACCGGACTGAACACAGGTGAAAACAGGGAAACGGTTAGAAGAGGTGAGAATTAGAGAGAGAGAGAGAGAGAGTCAAAACAAAATCATCACATCTGAGCGAAACCTCGACTGGAAGGAGAAAGGGGCAGACAGTGTTGTTTGTGCTGCATTATCTGGACTCGGGAAACATTCCCTCATTAAATTCATAATTCATCTTCATTTATTTAAACACTTAAATAACATTTTTCACATGAACCCTTTTTTTTTTAACACACCAGTACTCTAAGTCAAAATAATAATATTGTCTCGATTAAAGTTTTACGACTTGTTTACAATCATCAAAGCATCATTTTTTCATTTTTTTTCCCCCAAATTCTGATGCGGCCCATGAAACTTAGACAAAGAAAACATGATTGTGGATCCCACTCGTTTGTTTAGATGATCCCAATAAATTTGGCTGCCAGCATCCCAACCACGGTGGTCCCTTTCTGGGATTGTCGTATGTTTAAAATACCACTAACGTGACCTTGTGTAAAACTTAAGAGGAGGCTAAACCAATGTTGTATCAAACCGTGATTCATAATCTCATAGAGGTCATCATTCATCCCAGGAACCCTCTGTTTCCTGGCTCTTTTAAACTGCCACCATCCACTGCAGCGTAATAACACACACGTTCATAAAAAAAAAAAAAAAAAAAAGGCACAAACAAATGGTAATAAATTACCATGCAAATGTAAATGTCAAAAACTATACTGCATGGGCTTTAACGCTATCACCGGAAATTTGATCCGTCACTGCTGGAGAAACACATAGAGCAGAGGGAATTAGAAAAAAACAGAGTTTGTGTCCTGCTTTAAACACCCCCCCCCAAAAAAACAAAAAAAACAAAAAAAAATTGTTCGCTAATTTTCAGTCTCATATATGCAAACATTAATGTATAAGTTCTAAAAAACAAAAAACCAAAGCAACTTAATGTGCATGAAATGCAAATGCGACGATCGGACTTAGAAGCGAGTGAGGCTGGGTCAAGTTTACCATCATGTGTATCCCTTCAGATAAAACTTTCACATGTCTGATCTCATGATGAGCTTGTGAGGCAGCCAAGAGTCACTGTGACTGATATAGACGGTGCTTTCAATGGAAGAGATAGAGAGAAGACAGCGGAAAAATAAAGGAGCTTACTTTTCTTTTTGAAAACACAACTTTCACTGTGTTACAGATCTGCCGACACTGACAGTCTCTGCTCTTTATTTTATGATTCTGTTTCATTCAGACGGTAAAGACTGATGAGTAAACCGGCTCTGAAAAAACAAAGTTACGCTTATTCCAATCGTGACCTGAAGCAAGAAAATAACCTAGTTTATGTGTTAATCTTCCTCTGGTTACAATAAAATTATTAGAGAGTTTGTCAACACACTTTATAAGGGATTTTTTCATCCTAAAAAACATCCTATTTTTTTAAGGAAGAGTTGTTTCAAATTGCAGTGTTGATGTTTTTGATATTTAGTTGTAGCACTTGTGAGTTCGATGGAAAATGACTAAACACCCCTTTCCTGATAAGTTGAAACAAAACAAAAAAAATTCTTGAACCCTCGACTGATTAGAACAGTCACATGAATAAAGCACAAAATTAGATTTTAGCTTTTCATTTAGAAGTCACTTCTTTATGCTTTCCTATTTTAGAGTGACAGATACTTTATTAGAAGTCCTGCAAATTGAGTTAAGTGTCTTTAAATAAACTAAGCAGGCTAAGTGAATGTTGGCCGCGGTTTGTAATCACAGTGGAGATTCAGTAGTGGGACACTGGGCTGGTCTTAGCTCTTTCTCACCTTGTGGCTCGGCAATCTGATCCGAACGTAATCTTTGACTGACTTATGCTAGCGCGCACACACACGGACACACACGCTCAGACACACACGCACACACCCCTCGCCTTTGTATTGGCTTTGATAAAGAGGCTGGGAGTTGGGGAAGGGAGTAGCGGAGTGTGTCAGCTCCTGGAGTAGGCTTACTGTGCTGGGGGATGCACCGGGCCATTACACATGACCTCCGACCCCGGCAGGCACCCTGAGGTGAAATGACGCGGGCCCTGGTGTCCCTCGGCTGGAACAAGGGGAGTGTGTGGGATGGTGTGTGTGTGTGTTAGCTGTTGTGTATATGCATATGTGTTTATGTGTGTTAGTACATCCACTGATGTGTGACTAGAGTTCATGCATCCCACCATTCGCGAATCACAGACACACCAGCAGATCCGTCCCAGACACCGAGAGCTGCAGGCCTGTCCCATGGCTATGCAGATGTGATTTGGGGGGGGGGTGTAAAATATAAATTTTAATCACAGCCACCTCCCTCCAATTACCAGCTAGCGCCCTAACGAGGGGGGTTTGTCTGTATTTGGAAGACATCGTACACGTCCAAGAAAAAAAGAAAAGCACTAGGACTTTCTTCTATGCATGTCATAAATGCAAACTGCATTAAGGGATTAAACCAAAAACTGCTGTGGCAGCTTGGCTGGTTTTGTGCACAGTGTTTTGCAGCATCATTAGTATATTTATCTCACTCAAAGAAATCGAGAGACTGTCACAATTAAGCTCTCGGCGACGGAGTCGTCTATTTTGATGTTTGCCGGAGGGACTTTCCCATGGATAACTCGCGAAATGTGCACATTTAATGTCATGTGAAATATTTCCAGATCCCACAATGGAGTTAAATTGCAGCTATGTACAACATCAACAGTGAGCTGCAGCTGCAGCTTTTGATGCAAGTCTGCTAGGATCCTGTCAGTGTCATCGTTTTGAGTCAAAGGTCACTCACGAAAGACGAGAGGATGGCACAGCTATGCAAGAATACGTTGCAACCACGATGCAAATTACTATTATAGTGGAAAACTCTGTTTTTATTTGCTTAAAAAGAAATTCTTCTGTTGTTAATACTGTTCTTTCATCAGACATGAAGATTGAAAGAAACAAGTTCACACCTGTTCTCTGGAGGTTTTGGGGTTTTTTTTGCACTGAGTACAACCTCCCAGGTAGCGCCTCCCTCCAATTGCGGACTGCAACCACAACAAGTTTTATGAGTGAGGCGCTTTGAGTCACAGAGTAAAATGGTCGGGGTCAGGGTCATGGTGCTCACCACACCATAGGCTGCACCAGGACCTGACCTCGCCTTGAACGTACTGTTTTGTCATCATAAAAACTTGATTTATTCTATTTGTGAGGAGGAATGTTGTGAGAAATGGACAAAAAAAAAAAAAAATCAGGACTGGACAGTGTTGACAATTCCTCTGATAAAACCGATGCACCACCTGCCAAAAGGAAGTTAGATTTACATGTACAGTGAGAGAATGAGACTCTTCTGAGACTCATGGATAAAAAAAACAAAAAGAAGAGCCCTGGGTATCATTAAAAGTTACACAATGCAGTTAAGAAGTAGTAAAAATACAAACAAAGAAAACACCCCTCCCCGAGAGAACTGAGCATCACGGACCAGTAATATTTCACAGGTCAAGAAGATGTGAGGATGAGCTCTAGCGACACACACACACACACACACACACACACACCCACCAAGACGCCGTCAGCTCACACACAACACATACACGGGCACACATTTACATAAAGCTCACACACGGACACTTAATATGGGGGATTCATAATTAGCGAGGAGTGTCTCCGTCCTCTGGGCCCATGTGCCAGTCACCCATGGTGGTGACGAGTCTGTCCGCATTAGGATGGACCCCCCCCCCAATTCATTATCATTTTCTGGTCTCTTCTTGGCAGCAATTAAGAACAAAGGACCAAAAAAGTAATAACTGTCCTAGTTATTGCTGTCTATTTAACTATCTGTTTATTTTAATTCATAACTAGATATACTTTAAATCAATAATTCAGATTTTTTTTTTTATTAGTCTTTTTGGTCTTTTTTGATTTAATAATTTGCTTTCTTAATCATTTCTACGTATATATGCCTTTTCTGTTTTTTTTGTGTGTATTTGGTTTTTCTTAACAACTCCTGTTACTTATTTATTATATTTTAACAGAATTATATTGCATATGAAATATTCTCTAGAAATAATCGCTTCATTTGATCATGTTAAGTTATTTTATGGTATATAAATATTATATATTCGTACTGATATATTTATCTCATTAAATTAACTAACTAGTCTGGTTAATAGAAAGTTATACTTCAAAAAGTCATCATTTAAAATTGTGCTTAATCAGTTAATAAACACTACTGATCGTTGTACTCAGAAACGTAATACAGCAGAAATCTGGCAGTTTTGGGCCATTTGTGTTGTAAATGGCTCATAAACTTGTTGCTTTGTTTACTGCAGTAGCTGCATCTTTACTCCGTCACAAGCATCAGTGGGTCCACAAGACAGAAGTTAATGAGTAAAAAATGAGGCCCCTTAATCATCAATAACCCGTGTTTACCGATTGATAATTTTCTTTTTCTTTTTTTACAAAATCATCTTCATCGGAGGAACTAATCGACTCAAAAGCACATCTGAAGCGTTAATGAGGCCAAAAAGTTCACTCACCAACTCTCATTATCTGCTTGCTCACACACACACAAACATATGCAAATGCATGCACGTATGAATCTACACACACTCATCATATCACTGTTGAAAGCTGTAAATAGGGGACAAGTCAATAAATAGGTCCTGACGTTCATATGTAAATACAAACCAGGGTGGGCCTGATGTCCGCAAGCGCTCGCACGCTCCTTTGTTCGTCTCCAGGCAGACGGGGGGGGGGGTTTATGTGAGTAATACCAAACCACCCTCTTGGCAGGAGGGAGGTCACCCCAGGAGGGTCAGAGGACAGTGAAGAGAGCCAGAGATCTGCAGCGCAAGTCTGTGTTGGTTGGTTGTGTGTGTGTATGTGCTTCTAACCATTGTTTCCCACCAAAGAGAGAGTGTGTGTGTGTGTGTGTGTGTGTGTGTGTGTTGGTGAGCATCTTATTTCCCAGTGCTTACATCACTTAATAAGAGATCCCATTAGTACTCTGTTAACCAAAATGCCAATAAAATTGCCAACAATCAAAACTAATTTAAATAGTAAATAGCCCCAATTTAACTCTTAAATTTTATGCTCTAAGGGAATTAGATGCTCAGGAAAACCTGAGGGGAAACAACAGGATGATCAAGCTGTGGAACTGAGACCAAACACAACTCACAATAGCTTTTTCTGTCTCATTCAGTTGATGTAATGGTGGATTTAAGTGAGTAGGAATTTTCTCACACGGTGTAAAATGGCCACGTTCCTGCGCGATTATTAAAGTCGTTTGGAGAGGCTCTAAACATCACCGAGCAATTTAAAAAAAATACTCAAGGACACACGAGGTAATTGCTTCAGGGCGCCAAGTGGCTTCAACGTGACAGGTGCGACTTTAAAAGATCTCCACGCACCTCACGTACCACGCGCACGCACAGAAAATATACAGCTCCCCAACATATACATGCATAGGTTCATGCAAATAAACGCACGTGTGCATACGACATACACACACACACACACACACACACACACACACACACACACACACACACACACACACACACACACACACACACACACACTTGGGCAGACTCCTCTCACACACCCACTCTGCCATTATAACCAGCATAAACAGGAATGACAAGTTGAGATTAATGAAGGGCCCAGCAGTGACAGGCCAATTTAATTGTCAGCCATGATGGCTGTTGAACTCCACCAGTGTATTTATACAAGGTTACTGTGGTGCCTTAAAATGCTGCTAATTGATCATGACCAATAAGTAATTGGAAAAACTGATAGTGTGTCCTTCCGCCACACGTGTCAAAGGCGCACGCTGTCATGGGGGGTTGGGTGGCGGCGGGGGGGGGGGGGGGGTGAACAAGAAAAGAGAGATTGGAGACAATGTGTGACATTTTATTGGTCGAGTCATGGCGGTTGAAGATAACGCGGTTGGCCAGTTTATTGCATTTTAATTTTTGATTCAGGTCAGTTTTATTCCAGTCACAATGGGAGACGAGTGATGATTAAGTATCGATGGGGAAATAGTGTGACACTGTGTGAAATTAAGCCACAATGGTTTATAATATTAAAAACTGAAGAGATGTTATAAGTATTAAGGCAAAGTGGTACAAGTATATAATTGTGAAGTTGCGGTGATGAGTCATTATCCTTCTCGACCAATCAAGTTACTGGTCCCGTACCTTTTAAACAGCTGATCACAGTGGTACGTGACATAAATGGCGCACCACATGGAGCATTAGTATACAATTATATCCCCGTACATAAAAAATATACATTTCATCAATGTTTGTGGAAACACTGGGATTTCTTTCATATTGTTGGGTGGTAAGGTTATTGCAAAATAATGTAATAATGTCACAGGAATTTTTACTTGATTTACATTTAACCATGAACGTGCAATTTTATGTCAGTAAAAGCACCAATAAAAGTTGCAAGAATTTAAAAAAGAATAAGTTAGAGGTCACCGAAAACCGTGAAAACAAATCGGCTCAGTACTGAACCAAAGAAAATGAAATACAAACTGCAGGGAGGTTAAGAAAGAGAAGGAAATGGCTGAGCGAGCGTGTGGACTCTGAATCTTAAAAGCCGATCTCCTGCGTCTTATATTCTACACACCAATAGTATGAGGATGAATTCTGCTGCAAACTTCAAGTTTTCACACCCCATCAATCACGAATAGTGTGTGATATATCCGAATTTGAGCAGATATCAAAAACCCCCTCTGATTATCGTCATGGTTCCTTTTTTTCTCCCTTCACATATTCAACCTAGGCTCAGTTACTCCTTCGACTCCTTCTTTGAAAGAAAAAAAAAAAAATCTCCCTCATCTACCTTCTTACCTCCGACTCCTTTCTCCCTGCCAGCGCTGGTCCGATCCCAGCCCGGTTCCCAGGAGGTTTTTACTGGGTTATTCTAAACACTGAGAGCTGACAGTGGCCTTGGCTCCCTTGCTTGACTTCACGTCCTCCGCTGGCAGCCCAAGGCCTGGCTCACTGGGAAGGAATGTGTGAGAGAAAGACAGTGTAAATAAATACTGTAGGGTCGAACAGTGACACCGCAGCCAGAGGAGACCCCAGCGCTGGAAAGGGAATTTGAAGGGGAGAAAAAAAAGAAAAGAAAGATCTTGCAGCTGGAGAGACGGCTGAAAACCATTTGAGCCACCTGTTGTATTTGTAAAATGGACCATGTGCACCATTTGTACCTGATATAAATATTTAAAATCAAATCACACTTTGTTTCACACATGCAGAAAAAGACAGACAGAGAGACAGACAGACACACACACACACACACACACACACACCAGATCAAAGAACAAATATAAATTAAATTCAAAGTTAAATGTTAAATATCCATATTTGCGCGGGTGTGGAGGTTCACATTTATGGAAAATAAAATTGACACGTGCTGCTCAACAGTCTGTATTCCGTCAAACTAAGATTACTGATAAATCTTTGAATGACGCCACACACAGACACACACACTGAAGTATGGTGCTTATTATGAGTATTAACAAATCCCAGAAAACCAAACTCTGCATCCAAACCACAAAGTCTGCATCTCCAGTGCGTCTCAAGGGCTTGTGAAAGTAAGACAAGCCATCGCTTTTAAGTAATGAGGGATTAAAAAGTGGTTCCTGGATTGGACTTTAATGTAAATGTGATGTCTGGACGCTGGAAAGGAGACGTGCGAGAGTTGGAAAGGGACAAAGACAACGCCGGAATGCCAAGACAGGACATTTCCTGCAGGCTGAAATGAATGATGTTTAGAAGCTGTAGCAGTTTCTTGAGGCCTTTGTTTGACCAAATAGCCACAATCAGCCAACATGAAGATCAACGCTTTGCAAAATGGTTCAAATCCACCAAGAAAGTAATTAAAGAAAGGGAACTCTCACTGGTAAAAAGACGTCTAGTGTGATAACCGTAATACTCAGTAGCTCAGTTTAATTTGACACAAGTAAAAATCAATGGAATAATCTATTTCAAAAAGTTACTACAGAATGGCATCTAAGGGGAAAACGGTGGAAAAACCTCCAGCATTTCCCCAATCACGACTGGCTCTGCTTGCTTGGAAAGGGAGCCAATGAAATCTAATAAAAATCAAAATCAAATAAAAAAAAGTGAATTAAGAGGTAATAAATGACAAATATAAGACATACAGCTGTGACATTTGCTTCCTTTTTGAACCGGGGATTATTGCTTTTTTTCGATTGACAGGGACTTGGTTCTGTGGGGCCAAGCAGTGAACGACGTGAACGACAAGAAATGATCGAGGAGGAGAATAATTCTGGAAGTTTCTCGGCGCGTGGGATGAAATGTGTCTGGAGCGTGCATCAACCTCTTCAGTCTGTGAGAGGGTCAACAAAAGGGCAGCGTTCGCCCTGATATGTCGAGCCGGCGCCTACGAATGACACATCGGCGTAACGC